>VYZS01043801.1:41105-75037 GCA_013400695.1 Neodrepanis coruscans | reverse complement strand
CCGGGCCGGGCCGGGCGGGGGCGGCGCGTTGCGGAGCCCGCGCCGGGCTTTGTCTGCGGCCCCTCGCCTCGACATGGGGTGTTCCTGCCCTCTCCCTCCTTTGCTTGTTTGTGTATTTTCTCCCCCCTCTGGCTGGAGGGGCCTGGCGAGCGTGGGTGAGCACGAGGTTTGTGCGGCCTGTGCGATCAGTGCTGCCCCGAGGGGAGCGCGGCTCCTTTGTTAAACGCCTTTGGCCGTCGGGGAGGTGCTTGGCTTGAAGTGAAAATGCACGGCGAGGTGGGTTTTAGCGGAGGGGCAAGGAAGGGATTATTTTTGCCTTGGTTTTGCGAGGGTTAAAGTTATAGGACTGTACTGCACGTGCTTCAGCGTATTTTCGTTAAGGTTGATGAAATTGCAGGAACACCGACAATGCCCTGGTGCCGTGGTTTTATACACAGTTGCTTCAGAGCCTTCTCTGCATAATCTTTTACCCTCTAATTGGGCAGTGGGAGAGGGAAGACAGACGGCTCTTTAGATTTCTGAACTCTCCAGGGATACAAATATATGCAGTGTTTATCTAGTCTGGCCTTCTTGACGGAGCACAGAAGATTTCTATGAGTTAAGCAATTACTGGAGTCCATCAGCGTTGTTTTGGACTGAAGTATTTATCTAAGAAAAATACTTCAGTTTGTTCTCAGAGCTGGCACTAACTGTAAGTCTGGCGTAGCAGTTCATGTTCACTAATAGTGTTTGCAAAACTTGCTTTATTTTTTTAAGGTGAGCTTGTACGGCTTCAGTTTTTAACCCCTAGGGCTGGATGCATTTTGCACAGCTCAACTAAGTAAATGGTTATTATTCAACGTTGATTTTTTGTGTGTAGGATCACCATAATCACATATTTCAAAATAAATTTATTGAGCTATTTGTCTCTTGTAATGCATTTTTGTGTGATTTACCAGAGGTTGGAATAGCTCCTCTGAGTCTACAGAGAAGTTGTACATGTGCAGCTCTTCTGTCTGTAGAGATTTTTTGTAAAATTTTCAAATAACTGTGTCAAAACTGGTGTTATTTACGTGTGGTATGACTGTTACAGCTGGTTCTAAAGATAATCTCAGGCCAGTATTTCTTTGTTTGTATGTTGGTGGGTTTTGTAGCTTTGGTGTGGTTTTTATTTGTCATTGTTTTTACTGATTATCTCAAGTCATGCTGAACTCAGTCTTACCATTTTGCACACATTGTAATGAGTTCCCACCAGTGGTAAAATTCTTAAACCAGAAGACTTTGATCTTCATGGCACCTAAAAGCTTATAAAAGTGCTGGTCTTGTGCACCTTCTTTGTTCCCTTCTCCTCTGCCAGTAGAAGCATTAAATGGCATAGGACTGAGAACAACTCATAAATGTGATTACTGACAGTGATTAGTTCTGACTTGAAGTCTTAAATCATGTAGTACCAGGCATATTAATGCACCATGGCTGGTTCATTTTAGGGTAGTGCAGGGCTGTGAGGAGGGTGCACAGAGCCTCATCAGTGGCCTGTGTGTTCATGTCTTGTGTGTCCTGGGTACCTTCACACAGTTTAGGTGGTTTTGGAGCCTGGGTTGAGCTGAATCAGCTCCTTGCATTGTCACTACTTCACATTCCGAATTGTAGTTTATCTTGAATTCAAACTGGAGCATCTGACTAAACAGGAAAGTTGTATCAAGTTACCCTTTATTATTTTAATTCCTTTTCTATGGAGGCCTCTGTTGATTGTGTGGCTCTACATGGCAGCGGTGCCCGACCAAGAGGTTTGTAATTTTTGCTGTAACCTTGAGCATCCTGTGACATCTCTTTTCTTCCAGACTTGAAGTATGATCTGTGAAGGAAAAAAACTTGGAGAAAAGGAAGTCTTATGGAAGAGTTTTGGTTACAGTGTTCTTGTGAATGACATACACACTACTTTAAAATATGTTAATTTTTTCCCAAACATACTTCAGTTGCTGAGTGACATCTGAGTTAGTGATTTGGGGGGATGTATCATTCAGAGTAATTGTACTTTAATTTTTTAATGTATAGAACAGAAACTCCTTTAGCTCTATTGTCTTTTTGCATCAACTGGTGCAATGTTAAGTGATGGAGAAATACCACTGATGCCCCTTTAGATGTGCTTAGACTTTTCCTTTGATGGTCAGTTTATCTTGAGCCCTTCCGTTCCATTTTGAATTTTTTATGTGCTCCTCATTCTCTGATTTAGTACAATATTTCTTTTGCATTATGAATGTGTGAATGGAAGGAACTGAAAACAGGTAAACCAGACTTTTTCACTTAAAGGCAGAGCAAAAAAACCCAACCCCCTTCTCATGGAGGCTGTTACAGGATTCAGGTACAAGAGATGTGATTAAATTATAATTATTTTACTGTTTATTTTTGAGTTTGAGTTCACTTCTCTCTGTGCAATAATGAAAAGTAACCAAAATGTGACCATTTATAAATGAAGAGCTGCTAAGTTGCATTTTTTATAAATTTTAGGGAATTCATATGGCAAGTAACTGTCATTCCTCTTTTTTCTTGTTGACCAAGGGAGTCAGTGTCTGCCGAGTTCCAGTAAATGGGAGACTGGGAAGCAGGTTTAGGAAAAGAGTGCTGCTATAAAATGGTGTTAGAGAGCAAGTTTGAACTCACGTTGTTTGTTATGTTTGTTAGTATGCTGGGATCTGATTCCCCCTACTTCTCTTTTGTTTTTTTAAGTTGAAAAAGAGACCCAACTCTCTTTATTAACACATGAGTAGTTTTTTACTTCTGAAATGTAGATAGAACTTGATAGGTTCAGTTTCTGTTTGTACAATTAAACAGCTGTAAGAGTTTAGTGAAGAAACTGAGAAATGAGGGATTAATGTGTTTCCATGCTGGATTGTATTTGTAGTCCATTTAATCCATTGTTTTGCTCTTGAGGCTGTATTTTTGTCTGTTTTAAGCTCATACAAGTAGCTGCCAACACAGAAGATAACAGTGCAACAAGTGAGTGGGAGGCTGGATCAGAGAATGAACACTGATGGAGGGGCTTGTTCTTCCCAAGGCCGGTGAACTGGCTGTTCCCACACGTGGGAAGGGTTGGCAACAGTGTAGGATCTGTTCATTTTAGCTCCAGTGCTGCTTCCTGTAGGGCTGGAGCAGAGCTGAACGTACACTTGATAGTCTGCAATATTTTTGTTGGTGTGGGGTTTGCATTGTACCCCAGTTACACCATTCTTAAATAGCTTGTATTTCCTTTTCTTGCTAATGGTGCTACTGTCTGACTGTGCACTTGTTTATCCCAGTACCTTCAGATCTTTAAAAACATGATGGTGAACAGCTCAACTACAAGTCCAAAGCTTTGTTCCTGTCTGATATGTGCTGTTTGACTCTCACACCATAAAAGCACCATAGTGGAATCTGGTTCCTTCACTTTGTAGCAGTCGGGACTTTTTTCACAGGGAGAATATGAACCTCTTTGGCTCTGCAGTGTTTGCCTGCCATGTTACAGTGAGGTTTCTGGCTTGTTTGGTACTCAACCACGTTAGGTCGGGTATCTCAGATTCAAACTAAGGCTCTAACAGGGTTTTAATCTTTAGACAATTCAGTTCCCAGAGCTTTGTTTATTATTTCAACAGATACACTTGAATGCCAATGCATTTGCTTAAAACAAAAAAAAAATGTAGGGAGGAGAGTTAGCCAACAGTTTTCTTTGGACATGCTCTCTACTTTTAGGCATGCCTGAGTGCTGGTGAAGTATGAGAAGTTTTGTTTTTTCTTAATATTCCTGGAAATGTTTGTGTGCATTTACTATAAAGCTGGTTTGACTTAGTTTTGCCTTTTTGATGGGATTTCAGTAAATGCATCAAAGGATCTGAAGCTGAGGACATCCTCAGTTTTGCAGGCAGGTATGCCACTAATCTTTTAATTTACAGTAGTTTAAAATGTGAATGGGTGTTGTTGTAAAGCAGGACTTGTTTCAAAGTTCTGAATTAGGATTTTTTATGAAAAGCACATTGCTCTAGGTTTTTGGCTCAAACTAGGGATTTTTTTTGCCAGGTGTGTGTTTGTAGAAAGAGTGAAATTATGTGCAAGAACATGGACTTGCAAAATCAGAAACTCTCACTAAAACTGCAGCCAGATAGTGCTATGGTTTTTTGGGTTTTTTTGTTTTTGTTTTTTTTTGCAAATGCAGTGAATTTTTTTACTTAACATTTGGAACAAATGGGAATACAAAAGTGCTGTTTAGATGTGTGGTAGGAGGTGATACTGGAGAAGAAACTGAACAACTTGGCAGTGTTAGGATAACAGTTGAACTCCATGATCCTTAGGGTCCAACCTAAATGATTCTGATTCTGTGAACTGCAGTGGCTGGTTTTAAGTCGAAGTTCCAGACTCAGCAACTGGTATATCGAAGTTGATTGAGTCAGAATTGTATGTAAGATTTGAAAGGGGGGAAAAAAGCTACAAAGTAATTGTGGGATATTAAAATGAAACTTTTCTTCCACGGCTTATTATCTTTTGTGAGTGAGCATAATTCCTTTGGTAGGCAGGAAAAAGGATTATTTAATGTGCTCCTGTTTTTCTGCAGCAGCAAGTAGGGATGGGAAGACCTGTGAGATGTTGAGTGCACAGCTGATTCTTTATAGTTACTAAATGAAGAAGGTTAATGATGCTCTCTCCATGTGTTATCTTCCTTTAGTCTTGCCTGTACTGTGGGGAAGTGTGGTGTTGTTCAGGCACAGTGAGTGTAGCTGTGTCTGTGTATCTGATGTGAGTGCGCATCATGTGCTGTTGTTGTTTTTGGTGCCTCTTCTTCCAGGGAGAGCCTGCAAGGCTCTTTGAAAGATTCGGTTTATGTCCGCTTTTTACTGGGTACCTGTAGAGTTGTGTTGTATTTAAATGCCTCCTCTGCTTTTAAATACTCAAGTATGTCCTTTTTGGCTGTGTCTCTTAACTCATTGTAGGAAAGATCGTGACCGGGACAGGGACCGTGATGATCGTTCCAAAGATCGCGACAGGGATCGTGACAGAGATAGAGATCGTGACAGAGAAAGGGACAAGGAGAAAGATCTCCGACCTACGTCCAACTCCACATATTATGGGGCTGCTGGGTTGCCAAGTATAAAACCAGCAATGATTCCACACAGTATTAACCCTTTCACAAATCTACCGCATACACCGCGATATTATGACATCCTGAAAAAAAGGCTACAACTTCCTGTCTGGGAATACAAAGAAAGATTTACAGATATTTTGATTAGGCATCAGTCATTTGTGCTGGTCGGAGAGACTGGGTCTGGTAAAACAACACAGGTAAGTTCTTATCTATGATACTGTATTTTTTCCAAAGATGGAGGCTGTTGCTGTGTGTGTGTGTGTGCATGAAACTTGCTTTGATTTCCTGAAATTCGCGGTGTAAGTTCCTCACAAACTGTAAGCAAAAGTAATTTGATAATGTTTTACTTGCTTAATGAATGGAGAAGTTCCAAATAGTTTATTCAGCTGTTTGTGTAGATAGCAGCTGCAAAGTATGAACTTGTTAATATTTTATAGAACTTAAAAGGAATTGAAATGTCAAGATACAACACTGACATCTGATTGGATCATTTGTTTTGGTGATACCCAAACTTGAGGTAAAGACTTGTGTTTTTTTGGTACTGAAATTTCTCAGAGGTAATAGAGCTTTTCAGTGTTGCAGTTAAAAATCACTTGGTTTTGGTGTAGAGTTGTGGCTTTGAAAGTCTCAGCACCAAAAGTAGTGATGAGATCTGCCAGGCCTCTTCACCCCTTAAGAAGAATTTTGGGGACCAGTAAACAGGGAAGAGCTGAGATACAAGGAATACCAGTTTATTTACAGCAGGACAGACTTACTCACAACTTACCCTCTGGTTTGCTGTCTAAAATCTGTGTGGAAAGTCATGTAAAAAAGTTCTTTGTTCTGTAATGTGATAAAATCCTCTCATCTAGGCAGAATATAAAAACTTAAGTATACTTTAGGCTTTATAAAATGCATTATAGCTAATTTACAATAGGCTTTACAGATAAAGAAATTCCTCGTCATAAAATTTTGGATGTCGAGAAAATGTGAAGGGCATAGAAGTACATGAGATACCTTTTACAGCTGTGTTTGAAATACCTGAATTGACTTGCCCTTCTTGATGCACATTTTAGGAACCAGTGGCTTGTTTACAAGGTAGTATGATGTTTTCTATACTGTGTTTTGAAGTGTGTAAGACAAGACCAGGNCAGGCAGCAGAAGGTCCGGAGGGGAAGGGAAGGTCCTCAAAAAGCCGTTTTGAGAAGAGATGCCTTCAGCTTAGAGTTCCCGGGAAAAAGAGAGGAGACAACGTGCTCTCCCAGGCCGAGCTATAGTCCAGCCCCCCTTCCCAGCGTTCCTTCTGGGTCTCCCGGGCTGATGGGAAAAAAAACCTTGGTAACCTGGCTACTCCTCCCAGCCAGGATGTAGGCATAGGAGAAAGAGTTATTTTTTTCTTTGTCTTCCTCTGTGGTTTTAACCCAAACCATTACAGTTTTATAGAATTCTTCAGGAAGTTTTGATTATGTAGTTACTTGGAAGATACAATATTATGAATATTCACCTTAAAAAAAGGATATTTATCTATATATGGAAACAAGATTACTTGTTGCATGATCTGAGGGTTTTGTGTTCATAATATCTATGACTTACACGTCAAATACATGTCTGTATTTGAATGACATGACAATATTGTCATGTCAAGGCATAAAGCTTTTCCTGAATTATCTTGCTACTTTAACCCTTATTTTCTGAAAGGACTTAAGAAACCTAAGACATCTTTCCTAAAAGTGGGATTTATGCTACCAGAAGCCCAAAAGCTGTCTCACAAGCTTCCCTGCTTTCTCTGAGTTCTCTCTGTCAGTTGGCAGAAAATTATGTTGCCACTTGATGAAAACCTTGTTTTGTATATGATAGCTCTTGATCACAAAAAGGATGTGACACTGTCTTAAAACTTGTTGGGTGGTTTTTCTTCTCCTTAGATTCATTGATCAGAGCAAGAGAAATAATATCCTGTGTTTTAGAAACCGTCTAATGCTCAAACTGCAGAGGTACATGAGTTACTAATACCAACTTCATACCAATAAAAGCAGGTATAGTTGGAAAAATAATTGTTTCCGAAGTTGTAATCTTTCTTTTCATCATGATAGGAGTCGATAATCTTTAGACAGTGAGCCGCCGCCTGTCATTCCGTGATTATTATCTGCACCTCTCCTGTGAGGGTAGGCTGAAAGAGTTGTAGTTGTTTAGCCTGGCAGAGAGAAGGCTCTGGGGACGCCTTTCAGTACTTAAAGGGCGTTTAAAAAAACAGAGAGCGCAACTTTTTACATGCACAGATAGTGACAAGACAGTGGGAAGTCACTTCAAAACTGAAAAAGGTGAGATTTAGATGTTTGGAGGGAATTCTTCACCTGAGCTGGTGGGGTTGCCTGGAGAAGTTGTGGATTCCCCATCTCTGGAAGTGTTCAAGGCCAGGTTGGATGAGGCTTTGAGCAACGTGATGTGGTGGGTGGCATCCCTGTTTGTGGGCGGGGGTTTGGGACCAGGTGATGTTTAAGGTCCCTTACAACCCAAGCCATTCTGTGATCATGTGCATGTTTTCCTTTAGTCTTGCAGAGCACCCAGGTTTGGAAATGCTTGGTTTAGACAAGGGAAACAACAGAAGACAAAAGTTTTCTCACTTCTTCCGCCTAGACCTAAACCCCAAAGTACTGAAAAAGTATATTGGAAGCCATGACATTAATTTTCAATTCTTCATTGTTGGCTTGTTTTGTAATTTCAACTTAACCTCAGTTCACTGTTTTTATTAAATGCGCTGTAAACAAGCTCAGTGGTGGAATGGGTGTGCAAAAACTTTCTTAGAAATTGTTGCAATCATAGCAAGTAATTTACCATGTGCTCTCTGTTAAATGTGGGATCATGTGTGCTGTTGGTATAATAATTTAACTTTCTTTTGTAGAAAAATGGTAGAGTAGCACCTCCTTTTGAGTTTTTAAAGGCTGGGGTGTTTCCTTAGCAGGTGAAGTTCAGAAGGAAGGTGATTCTGAGTAGAGCTTAATCCTTGTCCTTTGCAGTTCACAGGAGGACTGATGTGGGTTTTCAACAAATGAAAATGTCAAGAATTTTACCATAAGGCTTTTAACAAAGAAAGTTTTCAATAAATTGGAAAGCCTCAAAAAAGACAGAACAGTGCTTTTCCCTTTCTTGCCCTGCATTCCATTAAGTGAATTTCCTTTGACTTTGAAATAGTCTTTAACAGCTCTCAGTGCATTTGTCCTTGATCTTAGAGGCCGTTGTATGTGTAGATCCTACTTCCTCATGTTTATGGAAATTATTCCTTTAAAATCTCTCTTAATTGAGAAAGTCCTTGAGATTAAATAAGGCTCACTAAAGCTATTTCTCATGCTTTTAATATTGATAAAATGACTTTTTTTTACGGAAAATCAAGGGTTTGGGTTATTGTGTAGGTTTTTTGTGTCAATGGCATTGTGTTAACATTACATTAGCTTTCATAAGAACCAGATAAGAAGTGCGCAGTGTATTTCCAGACATGACTGAAGTAGAAAATGCAATTAGGGACAGCCCTTTTTCCCAGTATTTGTATGTCTTTGAAATCTGGATGGGAAAAGTGTTTGGGTGTTTGTCTAAATCAGGTTAGCACAGTGAAGTTTGTGTTGCCCTTCTCTTTCATTTGACATTTCATTTGGTGCTGAAGATTTTGCTGTTTACTGGAAAACCACTTCTAAATTGCTTTTATTTCATTCTGCAGTGACAGACCTTCTGGTTTAAAATTTATTTTGAGATTTGCTCTGTTTAAAGCCAAGAAACCTAATATGCTTAAAGTTGAGCTGTTACTAGTGACTTGGGAAGCAAATTGCTTTCTCTACAATGCATATTAGGGGAGCCATGTGTATGTTCCGTGGGTTTTATGTTGCTGCTGTTAGTGTTCAAGTGCTGCTATTTTTAGTTTTGAATAGGATTTTGAGACATTTGAGTTGTTCACAGCAGTCTAATAGTCTCCTGTCATATTTTGTTTCTCTTTGCTCTATTCTTATATTTATAGTGGAAATATATTCTTCATTAAAAAAAATTCATTAGACCACACTTGTCTGCTTTTGGTTATGTTTTAGTGTTCACTTATGTCCATTTTGCTGTAAAAGTGCAATATTGAAGAAAAAATTTTCCTCATTTAAATTATACTGCTTTCTTTGTTACTCCTCATTGGTGAATGTGTAAGTGGTATATTTTCTAATCCTCTGTGAGCTTTTAAGAATACTTGAAAAGCAATTGCGAAGAAGGAGCGGGTTCGTTTTGTTTGTAGCCTTGGAACTAGTTGTGCCTGGAGATATCTCCTCACACAGTGTCACACTGAGAACATACTGAGAGTATTCTATCTTCATCAAGCTGTTACTGACCTTAGGAATTCTTCTGAAAGATTTTGGATGATTCTTACTGTTTCTAAATCCCTGACAGGAGCAGAAAACTGCTGACTCACAAATAAAAGGAGTGCTAATACAGGAAGGAAAGCATAGGAGTTTCATATCTGGTTGATGGAATTTCTAAAGAACAATAATTAGCCTAATGAACATGATCATTTGTTCATTTTATTTGTTGTGCCTCCTGGCTCAGGCAATTCTTATATCACTAAAGTCATTATTTTTGCTTAAATATATTTTGCTTAAATGTAACAAGCATTTAAAAGACACAAAACACAGTTTTCTTGCTGTAAAACTTAAGCTGTACTACAAATCTCAAGTTTTATGTGTTGACTTTAATTTTGGTTGTTTTGGAGCATGTTTGCTGTTAATATCTGTATAAGGCACTGATCTATCCGTGTTAAATGTTCTGGGTTGCGTATTTCCTTGATAACTTCAAGGATAGTTGCATACTTGCTTAACGTGAGTGCTTTATTTTAGTGGCATTAGGTCAAACTAACTATGTACTCTCTTGCTTTGGATATTTCTGTGCATGCAGTTGGCATCTCCATGAAATTCTAACTCTGGATCCAATGCAAGGGTTAACAGATTATATCTGGCTGTTTAAAGTGTGCTTATAACTGAGTTTTGTTCTGGACAGATCCCTCAGTGGTGTGTGGACTACATGCGCTCGTTACCTGGCCCGAAGAGGGGAGTGGCGTGTACCCAGCCCAGGAGAGTGGCTGCCATGAGCGTGGCACAGCGGGTGGCTGATGAGATGGATGTCATGCTGGGTCAGGAGGTGGGGTACTCCATTCGATTTGAAGATTGCAGCAGTGCAAAAACCATTTTGAAGTAAGTATGGCAACCTTCAGTTAGAGGTACAACAGCATACTCGAGGTAGGGGAACTGCAGGGTGGTGAAGGACGTGAGCAAAGTTATGGAAGGGGGACTAAGGGAGTGAATCCATGCGTGTGTGCTTCTTGTCTCTGAGTGGGAAAAGAGCTGTGAGCCACACCATGAGCTGAGAGAAACCTGAGGTGTGAGGCCTGAGTGGAGTTGGAAGTGCATCCTGTGGAAGTAAATGGATCTATAAAGACGGTGATCTGAAGAAGTATTTTATAATTAAGGTGCTGTTCAATATAAAGCCCTTCAACATGAGTTTCTCGCCGCATATCTGTGGTATTTTCTGTTCGAGGTACTTCTGGTGAAGTTTCAGTAAGGAGAACTGTACAAGGTTTCAAAACTGGCCTATACCTGGCTCTGGGACACATAATCCAGAGTGTTTTAGATGTCAGCTGCTCTACATTCCTGTGCGGTGTTGGTGGAACCAGGTGCACTTAAAACATAATTTTCAGATTGCATTCAAAATGGTCAGTTAAAAACACAGTGTGGTCCAAGGATTAATGCTTTTCTATCAAAGGATGTATTCTCGTTGGTCATACAAGTAATTAAAGGGTTGGGAATAAAGTTAATATGTAGAAAGAAATTTCACCAAGACAGAAAAGCAGAAAGTGAACAAGTGATCTGCAGACAGAACAGGGGACCAACAATTGCAGAAACAGGATTTCATAGGATGTTTCCCCCTTTTCCTGTCTTTGACTGTAGGTGTAGAAGTCTGCCAGTGATAGTCTACGGACTAGTTACAAATGTTGCTAGGCTTTGTTTCACCTTGCCCCCCCTGTAATCCCTGATTTTACTTATACTATAAAGTACTTTCTCTTTGAATAGGCTTGTTACCTTGTTGGAAATAGTTTGCTGATGTTTCTACTTTGAAAAAGTTGATTAAAAGCTTAGTTCAAGCAATCTAATGAATAATGCAGAAGAGAATTGTGTATCAGGCTTTTGCTAAACAAAATGTATGTTGAAATTGGGTTTTTTTAGGTATATGACTGATGGTATGTTGCTTCGTGAGGCAATGAATGATCCTTTGCTCGAACGCTATGGTGTTATAATTCTTGATGAGGCCCATGAGAGAACCCTGGCTACGGATATCTTGATGGGAGTTCTGAAGGAAGTTGTAAGACAAAGATCTGATTTGAAGGTCAGTAATGATGAAGCCTGACAGCATCTCCTTCCTAGTTGCAGGCATAGTAGATAAGGTGTCTGTGTGCGTACTATGAGCTGATTTTTATAGTTGTTTTTTGGTATATGATAAACTAGATTGGAAGGATGATAGTCTGTATTGCAAAGATAACCCTAGGAAATTCTTAATGTTGTTTACATTGTTTCTAGTGACTTACCTAATACAATTATAGCTTAACCATATGTGTTTGAGAATTTTTTTGGACCTTTGTAACAAAGGTACTATATTCAGGTGGTAAAAACATGCCTAACAGTTGTTTACTTTCTTACTATTACATTTTGCAAATTCTTATTAACCTTTTGAATAACTTCTTTTGTCCTTTAAACCTACAGGTTATAGTTATGAGTGCTACTTTGGATGCTGGCAAGTTTCAGATCTATTTTGATAACTGTCCTCTTCTAACTATCCCGGGTCGCACCCATCCCGTGGAGATATTTTACACTCCAGAACCAGAAAGGGACTACCTTGAGGCTGCCATTCGAACAGTGATCCAGATTCACATGTGTGAAGAAGAAGAAGGAGATCTCTTACTCTTTCTTACTGGACAAGAGGTACTTTATTCTTTTTTTATCCGTTGTTCAGTGCAGATACTATTTTAAGTGGCTTGGTAGACTAAATGTTTTGCTTCCTTTTGTGGTTTATCATTTAAGTGACCTGATGTTTCTTACCTGCCATACACTTTGGGTCCTTTGACATTGTACATATCTGCAATATACATGTGCTGTGCAAGCTCTCTCTAAAATGACAATTCTCTTTAACTCATGTGCTTCTAAAATAGAAACCTGGAGTACCAGCCCAAGGTTTGTACTGATGCAAACTCAAAACTTCTGGGTACCTGGTAGCAGCATCTTTGTTTTTTACTGAAAAAGTAGTTCTGTGCCCTTCTAGATGTATATTGTATAACTTACCTGAAGAGTAACCCTTTTTTTCTGCTACGTAGATGTAGTTTTAATAAGAATGCCTAGGTTTTGTTCTTTGTTCATAGCTTTGAGTTTTAGGTTGTAGACTTCATGTACCACAAATACAGGGAGTTATGTCCCAGAAATGGACTCGGTGCCTTGTAAAAGAGAATTGTGTAAAAGCACTTAAGCTAAACTGCATCAGGAAATGAAGGTTTTCTGGAAATCTTAAATACTTTACTTGAAATAAACTGGGCTACTTTTTTAGTGCTAATCTGTTGCTTTGAAGCTCCTTTGAGTATCCTTATTAGTAGACTGACATGAAGAAGAGGTGATATACCCACAGGTGTGTGAAAGTTTGCTGGACTTGGTCAACCTAAAGTTTCTGTTTTTAGTAGGGGGAGAAAGGGAGCTGGCAGAAACATTTTTTTCCAGCTAATTCATCTTGCAGTCACTTCTCTTGAAGAAATGCCTTTCAAAGGATGTGGAACAATTAGGTGTCATCTAAGCATACATGGTCTTAACTATGCCAGGGGGATTAGTGGTACAAATAACTTGTGATGCTAAAAGTACGGAGGCTTCTTGAACAGATTTTCCAGTCGTAGAGGCGTGTTGCCTCTTAGGTGAGTTTTAAGACATTTTAAGTGTGTGGCAGGTGATACCCTCCTTTGAAAAAACTAGGCAATGATGGTCACTGTAAAAGCAAATACTCTTGTCTTGGCATTTGTCCGGTTTTGTCTGGAGTATTGCTGTGAGTTAAAGTACAGGAATGGAAAAACCCTTTAACAGTTGTGGTTTTAAAACCTGTCTGCTTGGTTGTAGCTTGCAGTTGTAGTTCAGACTAGTTGGGCAGGTACATGTCTGAATTAGTGAAACAGCTGTTGCAAATGGGTGAATAAATTGGTGGCAACAGAAAGGATCTCGGCTGTCCAGCTGTTTCAGCAGGTTTTGTTTTCTTACCAGATGCTAAATCAGGCTGGTCTTTAACCTTTCATGAAGCACAAATACTTGCCCTTCTGATTTATATATTGTGTCCTTGCTACGTCAGTTGCTGTGTGTGTTACTCTCTTACAACACTAACTACTCTGTTACAACACTTGCAGCAGGGCACTGGGTGACTGTCTTGCTTTGGCAGATGGCTGTAAACTCATCTGGTCTAGTACAAGCTCTGTTCTTTTGTATGGACAGGTTCTTTGATTTCCACTGGGTTAATTTGCAGGATGTAATGTATTATAAGCAAATGTAAAATAAAATCCTGCACACAGTACGTGCTTATGTGTGTGTGTGAATATATATAATTATGCATAAATGTATCTAACATGTTGTATTACTGACTTAAAGCTTGCCTTGGTAAGTTGCCACCCTCTGTTCTGGGTTCTAGAGTTCTCCAGTCCATGTGAGGTACTGTCCAGGGGCACTGGAATTAGCTCTGCCTGAGCTAGTCTGAGTTTGGCTACTTAGCATGGAATTAAAGTGTGGTTTAGCTTCTGAAGAGAAGCTTTGAAATGTTTTAACAATTTTGATTAATGATGTTTTGGAGCCTTGTTGTGCTTCATATAACAGTCTGCATGTGTATCCTTGTTAAATCTGAAGAGATGGGACCTACTGTTGTACTCTGAAGAACTTGGAAGTGTGCTCAAGGTACTGACACCACTGTGTGCTTTGGGTTCAGGAGGCTTAGCAGATGGAAATTGATTTATGCTAGGCAGAAATGCTTTGTATTTTATTTTTTTTAATTCTTGGAAACATTGTGAACAGGCTGCAAAATGATTTGTTTTTCTGGTCAGAAAGATGCATTTACAAAGCCAAATAAAGTTACATGAAAGAAAATTGCTATAGGTGAAACTACACAAGTGGGAACTGTTCAAATTTTGAAGCTTCAAATGAGGTGTAACTGGAGAGGTCTAAGGGAAAATGAGGGTCCTTCTTGGCTGCTGTCTTCACTTCCCACTGAACCTGAGGTAATTTCATATGGGAATTAAGATGAATGGGAATTGAGATGGATAGCAATTAATTAGTACAGATTAGCTAGGATATAGAGTTGATAATGGAGCTTGGATATACTAGGGAAGATTTTGTTGTGCCCCAAAAAAATCAGCTTAAGTAAGTTTGGAAACTAAAGAAATCTTAGTTATATAAGCCTCTCCTTGATGAAGATAAAATTGTTGTTAATGGTGCAGAAATAAAAGTTCAATAAAAAATTCCTTCCTGAATTCTGAGAGCGGCAAAAGTATTTGATTATTTTTCATGAATTGCTTTTCAGTCCATTAATAATGAAAGAGGATGTCTAAAAACCAAATTTCCTAGGAATAAACATTTTGAACCAGGACTTGTCCCATGGTCACTGTAGGGAAGAAAGCTCATTTGTTAATTTTAAAAACAAAGAAACTACCCTGGTCTATCGGGAAGATTCCAGACCATGGGAACGTTCATGTTTCATGCCAATATTCAAAAAAGGAATAACCTGGATAACTGTAAGCTATGTTGTCTGATGTCAGTCACAGGCAAAATTTGAAACTGGCAGGGATTTTTGTTCACAGGGGAAAAGCATAATTACATTTCAGTGAGCACATCTTTCTCAGACAATACATGTTGTCAAACTTGTTCTCAGTCACTGAGATTACAAATTTGGTAGTTTAGGTGTGTAGATACACATTTGTTAAGCTTGAGTTTAAACATCTCAAGGGGCTCACCTGCAGATCAGAGAGGCAGCTGGTTTATTGTCTACTGGAGTTCTGCTGAAACAGTATTAGATTTTATACTCCATTAAGATCAGTAATCCGAGAGTAGGTGTAACATCCTTAGAGATGGAACTTGTGGCATGGAGGAGGCAGAAGCAATGACACAGAATCTGTGTAGGTCTGTCTTGCATGTTTTGGTAATGTAGGTGCTGATGAGTCCCAGTTGTGCTCTCTGTCACCCTGGTGCCCTTTTCTTTGTAAAGCCAAATGCATCATTACACATTTATGGGGAAGGATCTGGGCTACATTGGGAGACTTGAAATACAGATCAGCAGTGTTGTTCTTGTTTGTAGATAAATGTACTGAAAAATATTACTGGGAAGTTCAGTGTTCTAATAAGGCTTCGAGTGATGTTGGTAAAACTGATGTTGGTGTAGAAAAGAGGTGCAAATCATTTTTGATGTTTTGATAGAAAGTTTTGTAAATGAGGATTTATTTTAAAAGGATTTTTTTTAATCACAGTAGGACTGGTTAAACTCAAACTGAAAGAAAATAGAGACTCTTATGATGAAATTGAAGTAAAAATTGACAACTCTTTCAGTCTCAGTGGTGGTGATTGGGTGAGGTTAAGGCAGTCTGTGTACTGGGCTACAGTGAAGACAAAGTTGTCTTGTTTAGCCTCACATCGAAAGTATTGAGTTGGGGAGCATAAACTGAAAGAAGAGTAGTAATACTAATTTTGTTCAAGTGCTAAAGGGAGGAAAGATTTTTTGGTCTTCATTTGACATGATGTCAAATATTTCAGAAGATCAGTTGTAAAGGTCTCAAATATAGAAATTATGCTGAGGCAAGTTCAGGTGTGTATTGACAGAGCAGTTCTAGTTAAGGTCAAATATTGGCTTTTTTCCCATGCATTACTTTTTTTGTAAGTATGTAATTTTACAGAGCTTTGTTTCTATACACTTAAATTTAAAGACCTCTTGAGGTGGTGCAGCTCTTGGTGCCAGTTGTTTTTGCTGCTGTTTCATCATTTTAGCTTGTTGGGAGTCTGTTTTCATTCCTGGAGGAAGAAAGGGAAATCAGTGAAGTTCTGTGCAGGCTTAAGGACACAGTATTTCTAGAAGGTTCATGTCATAAAAAGCCAGCTGTGGCTCGCTGTGCCCTAAATGTGATGGAAGTCAAAAGAGAAGGGGGTGGGGTCAAGGTGTCTGTCAAACATTTCTGGTTTTCAAAGTACTTTTTAATTGGGCATTTGATTCCCTCCCCACGTACTCATCTTGCACAGGGTAAAATTGCCTTGTGCTTTTTTGGCATTGGGTTCCTTTGAGGTTAAACATTTATCTCTATTTGACTCATTTGTCCAAGGTGAAATTAAAGCTATCTCTGTATAGTGTAGCAGCCGATCTGTGGTAGATAAGACTCACCTCCTGTTTAAAAAAGTTAAGAGTATGTTTTAATTGTAGCAGTCTTGAAGTTTTGCATATCCTGTGTACCACACCCAGGGTCAACTGAAGAAAAGGTTTCTGAAATAATGTTACCAAAGACCATGTTTGCAAAATCATGGAATTCTCTTTTTCATGCTAAGTGCTTGAGTTTTTCTATTAAATGTGCTTAAAATGACATCACTAGTCACCATCTTTTTGTAGAACTTTAGATCTTAAGATGGAGTGGAGCCTGACCAGCAAGTTAAGTGGCTCTTTGCATATACCACTGTGTCTTGTGGGCCAGAATGAATGGCAGCCCTCAAAGGACTTCAGCTCAGGGTAACTCTTGGTCTGTCCTTTGGTTGCTGCTGTCTGGTAACAGTGTAATTTCAAGCCTCCACCACAGCACAGAGGAGTCTTGCACACAAATGAAGTGGAAGGAAATTCAGGTTATTGGATCGTTAGCTTTACAAGAGCAATGTAACTCAATAACTTAAGGCCACAAAGATGTTCAGAGGACTGAGAAATGCTGAGACAACTGGACTTGTTTGGCCTTGAGAAAAGAAGGCTCTAGGGAGACCTTGCCACCATGAGCATGTGTTTAGAGAGTGGCTACAGTGTAGATGGAGACTCTATAAGAAGTCACATGGAAAGATGAGGGGTAATAGATAAAAGTTATTCTCGAGGAGATTGCGATTAGACACAAGAGGAAAATTATTCAGAATGAAAATAATCAGGCATTGGAATAATCTAAAAGGGGAAGTGATGGATTCTCTGCCATCATGTCTAGACTATGCTTTTGCCAAGTGTGGTAGTTTAACATTAGCTGGGAATTAAACTCCAAATAAGCCACTCCCCTTCCCTCTTGCCCTCTTCTGGTGTGAGAGGGCCAAAGGTAGAGATATACTGAAAACAGAGCAGGGAATAAGAAATGCACAGTAACAGCAACAAGTTAACAACAGAAGTATACAAAAGAGTGCTTTACACACAGAAGGTGTTCACCACATTGATTCAGTAACACATTGCCACAGAGACGAAATCAAGTGGGGGATGTTCCTGCAGTGGTTATTCCCAGGATAAAAACAAGGTGGTAAATGCTCTCTGTGGCCAACGCTCCTTGAACCCAAGACCATGCAAAACAATCACAGACAAGTCCCCCAAAAGCTGAATTGTCTGCACTGTGCTACCTGCCTTTCCAGACTGCTAGGCTCAGGCTCAGCACCGCTCTGTTCCCAGGTCGCACCACTTGTCAGCTGCTTTTCAGAGCTGTATCCTGTGTTCACCACTTCTCTCAGCCACACGTCCCAGCTGCATTCACTGTCCAGAGCTGTCTTCTCCAAGGAATGTGCAGGGGAGGGGCAGAGTCTGAAGTGCTGGTCAGAAGAGCCTGTGGCACTGCCACAGCTGGCCGGCAGCTTCCCCGAGGAAGAGAGGGAACAAGTGGGGCACTTTGGTGTGTACTTGGCTTTTATTTCTCCCCGAAGCCTTGCCTTTCCCGCAATGGTGGGGGGGGTATAGAATAGCAACATAGACATGCCCACATGGCTAAGCTCCACCCCTCTGGGCAATCCTAGGACAGCCAGGAGAGCTTGGATCAGATGGTCCTTGGGGTCCTTCCACCTGTGTCTGTGGTTCTGTGAACTGCATTGCTGCATTCTTTTTGTGTTTGGGTTTTTTTCTCCATCATTCAATGGAACTTGTAATGGAACTAGTAAGAATTACTTGTTTTGTTCAGTGCAAACTCGCTTCTTAAAAATGTGGTACATGAACTCAGTAATACATGCAACTGCTTCTGTAATCAACATGTTCTAAAATTGAACTGGCACAGACAATCTTTAAAAGACATAACTAGGAGATTTTCAGTGATAAGACTTTCAAAATGGTATATTTTATGGAAACAGTATTGCTGAATATTGCTTGGTAATATTAAGTCCTGTTCTTTTTTTCAGTCTTGTTAGTATTAACCAGTACACATCAAAGATGGGGGCAGGGTGAAGATTTAAGCATTTGTCCTGTAAGTGGTACTCTTCAAGTTAAGCCATAGGAAAACTATCAGTTCTGTCCTTTTGGTTTCAAATAATGACAGCTTTTCATCATGTCTTCCCAGAGTATTTCTATCATGTTAAAGAAATGGGCTTCCTAGGAGATCTTCATCTTGTCCATTGCTTAAGCTGTCCTTTGAGCACTGTGGAAGTTTTATATTTGCTTTTTACAGTGAGTAACAGAAAGAAAACTTGAGCATTGGTAGGATGATATAAGAAAAAATTACTTAATTTTATAAATAAGGGGGTAGGAGGTGTTTTTTGTGTGTGTTCTGGCATCAGAAGTGCAGGCAGTACTGGACAGCATGAGAGATGAAAGGCATGGGGCAGACTGAAAGGCAGTTTTGAGCATTAAAGAAATTAACCTGCAGCTGGTGCTTTCTGCATATTTTTGGTACTGTTACTGTAGTACTTTGTGCTTTGTGAGTGTATGTGACTCAAAACTGCTGTTTAGCTTTTGACTGCTAGTATGTGTAATTAAACACACTCAGATGAAATTTTCTCACTGTTTTGTTTTTTTAGCTGGAGCAAAAGCTCTACTCTGTCTCATCTCGAATCATTTGATGTAATGTGTTATTTCACTTGCAAATGTATTGACCTGCCATGAGAAAGGGGAAATAAAATACCATGCTTTTAATTTCTTGAAAGGTTGATATGAATTGTAGGACAGCTGTAGCACAGCTTCAGTGAGAGGAATAAAAATTAGTGCATCCAAGGACTGTGGTTTTTTTTTTTTTAGTCTCTAGCCTACCTTTTCTTTGAAAGTGGGTTAAGATGGAGTCAAATTCCTGTTAGTTTCAGGAGGCTTAAGTAACCTACTTACTGTTATGTGAAAATACAGAGGGCTGCACTTCTGCTTCTAATAAAGTAAAGGGAAATTGTACGCCCTGCTTTGTTTTGTGTAAAAGATTGTGCTAATTGTTGATTCCTATACGAACTTTAGGCCTTTTTGAGATCATGAAAGTTCCATGCAATGAATGGAAGTTCATGTTAAAATCCTGAAGATTTTTGTGGTCTTGGAATTGCTTTCTGATACTTAAGCTCCTGAATGAAATCAGTGTAATTTGAGAGGTATTTTAAGTAGTGCTGTCCACAAGTTTTTTGAAAACAAAGCAGCCTGCTTAGTATTTTGTCTAGAACTGGTCTTAATCACACCGGTTTGTTGGAAGGAACGCCATGTCAATTAGCTTAAATTTGATTTAATAATAATCTTCATAAAATTATTTTCCTGGTTCCAACTTTTTTACCTTTTGTAAGCTGTCTTTATTAAGGTGCAGGTACAAAATACAAATTGCTGACTTCCATTTAGATGTTGAGGTCACTTTGTTTTTCCTAGTTGATAAATATTTACCACCCAATTACCTCCTTGATCACTAGTATATCTACAAAAAGAAATATTTTTTTTGCTTATTCTTGTCTGTCTCCATGTTTTTTCCAAAGAAAATCACTTAGACTGTTGATTGTGTGGAACAATGTTGAGGATTCCATGTCAGTATTCAGAGTGTACTGTTGTGGAGTTGTTAACTGCTACTTGACTCTAGTTTCCATAGTGTTGCAGCAAAACTGTAGTTAGTCTCTGTATATTGTAAATTTATTTTGATTTGGTCAATAAGAAGATTTTGAAAGCTTTAAAAAACTTAAGATGATTGTCTTGAAGAATTCTGATGACCAAGTGTTTGGAGTACAGATGTGTCATGGCATTTGCAGCTTGAGCATTTTAGCTGGCAGTGTAACCTTTCCTTGTTTTGTGGTTTGTTTAGTTTTTGGTACTCAGCTCTTTTTAGAATGAGTGCATCGATGGAGAATTTAATTGACTGTGATTTTACTGAGAACTACATCTCAGATATTAGTCCCAAGAAATCGTATTTGAGGAATTAGGATCAAGTTGAATTGAGTAACTTCGGCATTGCATAAACCTGACACTTTATGGACGTTAGGCCTGTTTTCTTTGATTAACTCTGAAGCAGGTCTTTGTGCTGATGCACTGGGCAGTCATTGGTCTAAGTGTGGGTCCTTTGGTCCTCTGTCTGTTTTCTATATCCTGTATCTTGTACAGACTTCCTGTGTCCTGGTATCCCCTATCTCAGTGTGATTGTTGGGGTCTTGAGTTTTTCAGGTGTAATATCAGTGCAAGGCAAGCTCATTCTACCTTCTTCCACTGGGGAGGAAAAATTTCCTCTTCTGTGCTGGTTGATGGAATAATTTCTCTTCAAGGAAGGGGTTTTCTAATGGATTTGTTTGGAATAGATAGTGTGCAAATATTTAAAGGGGTGTGGGATGTTTGTGTTTTTTTTAAAGTTACTTATACTTCGGTAAGTTGGGACCATTGAATGAAGACTTGCTAAATCTTCAGACGATTAAAGTTAGGATAGTGTCTTCAACTATGTCTCATATCTCTGGATTTAAACATCTTCATGTGATCCAACCAAATCTTTTACACCTAAAAGAATCCTTAACTCTTTCAAATTATTCTTACTACACATGTTCCTTTGAGATTGTGTACTTAGGGATTCTAGTTGTGGTCATTATCTGGATGGTTCTGGATACAGCTAGAATCACAGAAGATCCTGAATCGAAAGGGACAGTCTGTGATCGTCGGAGTCCAACTCCTGACTCTGCACAGGGCAGCCCCAAGGATCACACCCGGTGCCTGAGAGCCTTGTCCAAATGTTTCTTGAACTTTGGCAGACTTGGTGCTGTGAGCTCTTCCCTGGGAAAGTAGATACTGAAGGAGATATGCTGTCGTCTGTGAGTGTGGTAAATAAAAGGAAATTACTCTTCCTTTTTGAAGTTAAAACTACTACTGTTAATTCTTTTACTCTCTTTAGATGAGTAGCAGTGGTTCTTGATGACTTGCATCCTCCTTTCAGCAGTTCATGATGAGAGGTTTGTAGTTACCTCTGCAAATCTGTTGAGAGTAAAGGCTAAATTTACACTTGTCATCTCTGTGTTAAAGTATTTTAATGAGTCCTGATTAGGGGTACTTTGAAACTACATTGGGAAACTCTAGGGAGAAACAGTACTTTTATCTCTTCTGAAAGATGATGAGTGGCTGTGAACACATGTGTCCTGAAGAGTGTAGTGCTTTCATTTATCACTGCTTGCTTGTATTTTGCTGTCTCTTAAGTATAAAACTGTCCTGGAGTCTCTAGTCATTACTGTTGAAGATTAAGCATCCTGTCCAGCATCACAGCCCTCACAATTACACAGTATAATCTGCTCAGATTCCACAAGCAGTGTAGTGACCTTCAGACCAGGAACTAAGGTCTGTGCTGTATTTTTGTTTGTATTAAATATTTAACTCCCTTTTCACTGGGAGGTTATTACTGAACTTAAAAAGGGAGTTTATCAGGGGAACACCAGGTACTGACACCTGTATAAAGAAATTAATTCTCTGTTAGTAAACTAGGAACAGGCATTCCAGCTCAGCTTTTGGCATGCCCCTTATATTTGATGAAGATGTGTTGGATTTGTTGGCAGAGTGTACCTTTTAAACAAAGGAGGTTTTGGTAAATATCTGCAGTTCATTCAAACTGGCAAGGCAATGCCAGAAAGCATTAGGCTTACTCTTTAAAGAGCTCTTGGACATCAAGGAGGAAGAGCCTTCGTTTTACTGTGCTTGCATTAATTATTTATACTGATCAATACAGAACAAGTATTGTCTGTGCTTTAAAACATACTCAGTGCAGTTGTGCTAAAACTTAAATGTCTCTTTCAGAATAAGTGAAAGACCTAGATTTCCTGCAACTCTATCTGAATTTGTGTTTCTAAAAAGGAGACTTCTTTAGCTTTTCAAATTGCAGTTAAAAGCAGTAGTTTTACAGAACCTTTAGATTACCAGTTTGATATATGTGTTTTAGGGTCTTAAACATCACTTCACCTTCAGGCTGGTGAAGTAGCTGTGATAAGGGAGGTTTCCCCTCTTTCCTCAGAGTATGTTGTAGCCATTTTTTTGTTTTTGCCTATTGTTGCTTCTTGTCATGATTACTCGATTCTTCCCTCAGTGGTTCAGCTGGAAGATCAATAGTTGGTCAGTGTGTCTCTTTAGTTATACCAGAGGAGTCTCAGTAGTGATTTTTAAATTGAAGTTAATGAATGGTGTTATTCATTAACCTAAATTTTTGTGCAATTCAGTTTTCTTTAAATCTTGTCATAACTGTAATTCACCTAGCTGGCTTAAATGTAGTTGTTTTAAAATAAAGTGGAGTCATAAATGATACAGGCTGTGGTGAACTGTTTTGTATGGTAAGCAGAAAATAGGCTAAAGAAATACTAAGGTAAAAAAAGGCAGGAAAAATCTTTCATCTTCAGAATATTTCACTCACTTAAGCTTAAAGGGAATTTCACTTAGTTTTAAAGTAAACTCTGAAACACAGAATTGGGAGGTTTGGTTTTTGAGCATCTCTGTTTATACTGTAAAGGTGTTTGTTCTCATTAGGTACAATGTAGCAAATCTTCCGCATAATTGCATTAGTGATACGTGACATTAAAGCTTAATTGGCTTATTTTAAATATCTTGCACATCAATTTTTTTCAGATTGTGAAAATTGAAAAGGTCATGAGTGCAGTTTAATATTCCAGGGTGAGAGACTTCAATTTTAGTACAATTTGTAGAGATTTAATTAGGAAACATGACTAAAAGAAAAAGGATGTTGAATGCAAATTAGGCTGTTCATTAGAGTATAGAAGCTGAAACATCTTGAAGTATTGTAAGAATTTGATTGCACATTCAGTAAGCACTGTGATTGATTTTTTTTAAGTTATTTTTATTTTTTAAAGTAGAAATTATTGTAATTGTTCTTCAGGGTGTAGACTTAATCTAATTGCATAGGCACTCTTAAAATAAAACACGCTTCTGTTTTCACAGTGTTCTCTTCTATTTTTGTGTTGTAGGAAATTGATGAAGCCTGCAAGAGGATAAAACGTGAAATTGATGATTTAGGTCCTGAAGTTGGTGACATCAAAATCATTCCATTGTATTCCACCCTTCCTCCTCAGCAACAGCAGAGGATATTTGAACCTCCCCCACCAAAAAAACAAAACGGTGCAATAGGGAGAAAGGTAAATGAATACTGTGTTGTTTTTAGTGTTCCGTTCCGCAGGATCTACTCATAATTGTGTGGGCAATGAAATACAAGTTTCAGCTCCTTTAAATATATTTGGACAGCAAAAAGTAGATTTTTCTTTATAAAGCCTTATTAATACAGTATTTAATCACATTAGAATTTCTAGTTAACTTGGAATTTTTTTCTCAGTGCAAATGAAAATTCTGTCTTCCATCTATATAAGGCCAGGATATTGTAGTAACAGTTTGATTTGACTGAATCAAAGTAGCATTTGTTTAATTTTCTTGTGCAGAATACGATTTTATGTGGAGGGACCTGATTTTCCTCGTAAGTAATTATTTTGAGATGTGCTCTTTTTTTTAATCAAAATGGACCTTTTCTTCAGGAAAGTGGGCAGGCAGATTTTGTCTGTTTAAGGTTTTTATGAAGGTGGCAACTTAAAACCAGTATGTTGGAGTTAGAGGTTTGTGTTTTCTGTAGTAGTAAGGAGGAACTGAGGTTCTTTCATTGGGCAGAAAACTGAAAAACTTGAAATGGCACTGTGAATGTTCTTCATGAAATTAATATGTCACTGCTCACATAACCCATGTTAGAAATTATGTGGTTATTTCACTAAAAATGAACACTGGGAGAGAGTTGTGCTGGAGCTTCCTGAAATTAAACTAATGCTCTATGAAACTAGCAATCACTAAGGTAAGATTTTGAAGGTCAAAGCTGAATCATACCAGGTGCTCTAGGCAGCATTTATTTCTTGATTATTTGCTTTTTTGTGCTGTACAGTGCATGTAGAATACTAGTGACAACTTTGTGTTCTGGAAGAGTAAATCGCTTAATAAATTTAGTGGAATTATCTTCCTTTTCCTGTTGAAGTTGATTGCAGAAAGCATTCAGTCTGAAATCATTAAATTAATGCAACAAGATTGTATTAGCAAATTACTTAAATGAATGAAATAGCTTTTAAGTAATGAACAAGTGATAGCTATGTATTTCATTAAATTTTCATTCATGTTTAAAACTGCCCTTCAAAACAGGCAGTTTTTGGATTCCTGCATAAGAGGTGAACAAGTGCAGAGTGTAGCTTTCCTTATGTTGAACTGGCAGAGCCAGTACAAGGCTCTGAGAGGAAGACACTCTTGATGTAGCAGCTATTTCAAGACAAGAAAAATTGTTACACCTGAAACATATCAATTGTAAGCATAATATGTAGACAACAGACTCACCTATGAAGTTACTTGCCTGCTTTGGCTGAAATGTTTTAACTTATATGTTTTAGTTTTTATCTTTATGACAAACCTAGCTATGAGTAAAAGTGGATTTGTGTTTTAAATTTGTTTAGATGTTGGGTTAGTTTCAGGTAGTCTTAAAGAAAAAACATGTGTTGTGCTGCGGCTTTGTATCTTAGAACCAGTCTCGTGTGGGTGTCAAACTTAGGTTCTAGAACTNCCTGAAGGCTCCTTGTCTTATCCCTGTTCTAGTTTCTGTTTCAGCAGTCTTGAGCATTGCTAGTTAAGACGTAAGCAATGTAGATATATTTTTAGATGTATATGCTGTGTATTTTAATATTCAGAATAACATGTTTAAATTCTCGGTAACTGCAACACTGCAGCTAAAGCTAATTAGGTACAATGTATTATTTTAGGTAGTTTAGTGTTAATTTTAATTGTTTGATTTCCCAGTAGCTTTGTAGTTTGATTTGGGCTTGAAAGATATGGTGTCATTTCATCAGTTTTTTTTTTTTCTAAATTCTTGTGTTTTTACATTAATGAATTTTAGTTTTTTAAACAATGTGATGTTAACAAATGGTGTCTGTACATGCAACAGAATTCACTGTATAAATAACTTTTTTCCTTCTACTTTTGGAAAATTCTGTATGATGGAAGTCTTAAGTAATTTGAGGTACAGGTTAAATTTCTGTGCCTTTATGGACTAAGCACACCAAGAGTTTTGAGTTTTTGGTATTGAAATATCCTTATAGAAGTCAGTGATTAAAAGCAGGACCAAAACCTTTTGTGATTTCTCTTTAATTGTTATTTGAAGATTCTGGATATGGATGGTTCTGTGCATTAGTAGATACAGAAAAACCCCAAACCTTTTAGATGAGGTATGCTCTGTAACAGCAAGCTGAATGTGAGTTGACTGGCTCTTTAATGTAAGAGTATGATTCTAATCTGCATATTTGATGCCTTGCAGATTTTTTAAAAATGTATTCTGATTTTGCACTGAATTGCATTTATATTTGTAGCTTTTATCTCTAACTCCATAATATGTGCAGGTTACATGAGCATGAAGTGTGTATGGGATTTTTTTTGTTTGTTTGAGGAATTCTAAGTAGCACATCGTGTCAGGGTGAAACACCATAATGCNTGGGTTAGTTTCAGGTAGTCTTAAAGAAAAAACATGTGTTGTGCTGCGGCTTTGTATCTTAGAACCAGTCTCGTGTGGGTGTCAAACTTAGGTTCTAGAACTGCTGAAGAGAGAGGTAGCAGGTGCTCTGAATCCTTTCAAAGGCTCTAATGGTCATAAAAATGTAAGTGAAGTGCTTGCCGTATCTGAATAAATATCTCTTGAGCTTTAACTTTGTGAAAGGAAGTACAGTGAAAGTTGTGTGGCATTTTGCAGTAGTAGTGATACACCTTGAAAAGTTAGCATGNTTTTTTTTTTTTCTAAATTCTTGGGTTTTTACATTAATGAATTTTAGTTTTTTAAACAATGTGATGTTAACAAATGGTGTCTGTACATGCAACAGAATTCACTGTATAAATAACTTTTTTCCTTCTACTTTTGGAAAATTCTGTATGATGGAAGTCTTAAGTAATTTGAGGTACAGGTTAAATTTCTGTGCCTTTATGGACTAAGCACACCAAGAGTTTTGAGTTTTTGGTATTGAAATATCCTTATAGAAGTCAGTGATTAAAAGCAGGACCAAAACCTTTTGTGATTTCTCTTTAATTGTTATTTGAAGATTCTGGATATGGATGGTTCTGTGCATTAGTAGATACAGAAAAACCCCAAACCTTTTAGATGAGGTATGCTCTGTAACAGCAAGCTGAATGTGAGTTGACTGGCTCTTTAATGTAAGAGTATGATTCTAATCTGCATATTTGATGCCTTGCAGATTTTTTAAAAATGTATTCTGATTTTGCACTGAATTGCATTTATATTTGTAGCTTTTATCTCTAACTCCATAATATGTGCAGGTTACATGAGCATGAAGTGTGTATGGGATTTTTTTTGTTTGTTTGAGGAATTCTAAGTAGCACATCGTGTCAGGGTGAAACACCATAATGCCAAATTAATTGACAGTGCTTTTACTGCCAGAGTATTACTTTCAGTATATCATAGTATTTGGGCAAGCTTAGACCTAAGGTCTACTTAAGAAGAGACAAGCTGAGTGTAATAAATAGCTGACTGGCAAAGTGATCAGCCAGCAGGAAGGGAAATCAGCAGGATTATAAATCTAGTCCAGACATTGGCTTCATTGTAATACTGAACAAAGTGTTAGGGGTCTCTCCAGTTCTAATTGCTAAACTGAAAACAGTGGTGACAGAATGCTCTGAAATTAAGATGTGAAAGGTAAGTAATTTTGATGAAGTGCTGAACAAATTTTGGGTTTCTTCTGAGATGGCTGATTAAACTTGCTAATAACGTGTTTCAGTGTGGTTGCTGTTGGGATGAGAGCTAATAGGACCTATAGACAGTTACACTGCATCTCTTGACATTAAATGGTGGCTAATTAAGCCTCAGAACTCTGATAACGCCTTTAATCTTTGCTTGAGACTTAACCTTCAGAAAGTTTATAGAAATTTAAGGATGTAATTAAAGATCTGTAAAGATGTTTGAATATGTGGAGATAGAAAAAGGCAAAGTTGAAATTACACATTGATCCAGGATTTTAGCTGGAATGTATTGATAAATGCTTTATTTCAAACCAAATGAAAGAAAATACTGTGCTGTTACTGTATAACCTTTGATTTAATATTATTTAACCAGTTTGCCAATTTGGTAGTTATTGATGAAGTGAAGCAAAGTTTGATGAAAATTCTTGTGCAGAGAAAAAATCAGAGCTCTTCATGATGAAATAGTTTCATTTATTTGTTTGGTTTGTGGTTTTTTTGACAGGTTGTTGTGTCCACTAATATCGCTGAGACATCATTAACAATAGATGGCGTTGTGTTTGTGATTGATCCTGGCTTTGCGAAACAGAAGGTAATTACTATTCCATTTTCTGGTTCTTTGTAGTAGGAGAAATGCTGGAATCTAGTTTGCTCAGGAACTTCCCTTTGTAGACACTGATAGGTCTTTTACCAATTAATCTTGAACTTGGTTGTTATGGTTTTGTTTTATTTGTAACTTATGATAGGTTTGCACTTAGTTTGCAAACTTTAGATAGAAGAATTTTATTTGAAAAAATGTAAGAATTATGAGTTAGGCCTGGAATAGGGATTTTTTAGGAAGGTTGGTTTTGTACTATGTGTCTGTGCTTGAGAATGCTCAAGTAAAACCAAGTAATTGTATTGAAAGTAACTTAAAACTGGTGCTAGAAGCATCCTCTTCTTTTAAGTTGCTGTAGAAAACTCCAGCACTAAAATGAGAAGAGCGAAATTGTACTTACTGTTTTGTGTCAGTATTTCTCATGTGCTGTTGCAGCCCTGGAGATTGTAATCAAGCTTGTATTGTGGTTCTTGGAACATCATAGGATGTTCAGAGGAACTGAAGTAGCTTTCCTACAGTCAATCCAATAACTGAAGAAAGAATAAATTGCATATCTCATAATCTTCATTTAGTTTTTTCACTAACAGTACCTTTTTTATAAATAAGTTTCTTAGATTTTTCCTTTAGTACTGGTACACACTGTCAGCCTTTAAAACTTCTGCAAAATGAGACATTGAGCAGAATGTGAGTCCATCCAGTACATCTTCATGCACAAGTTGCAATCACCATTTGGGCTGAGTTTTTTTCACAAGTAGTTCTTATACTGGAAGAATACCTTCTGTAATGACAAATAAGATTTTGTAAATATTTTATACTTACACCACAAATGTGTTAAAACATGGACCAAGAACACCTTCAGCTGGAACTACTGTCAGGCTACTGCCACCTTTTCCAGTATATTCCTTTCCATGAGCCATGAGTATATTCCATTTCCATGAGTATATTCCTTTCCATGGAGTTGGCAAGGTTGCTGTTTATCTGTGGCTGCAGTGGAAATTTTACAGTAAATACCAGCACATGTTTTGTACTGTGACAGTCTGCACGTGCCTTTGAAAATAGTTTTGTCATCTGCCTCATTTTTACAACCTTAATGTTAGATTTTTCTGATCTCTGGAACATTATTCAACCTCATAATTATATCAAGACAGCTATTTTTACAGAATTTTTTGAGCATCACGAGTGTTTAGCTGTGGAACAAATAGGACACATTCCTTTCGCCATGAAAATCTTAATCTAAAAATACACACATTTAAGGAGAGTAGGGAGCCTGGCAGGAGTTGCTGTTAACAAATGAATAAAAAATGCTGTTCTCTAGGCAGTTGTATTTCAGGCTCTCTGTCACTGATCCAGAGCATTTTGTAGCCAGTTTTCATCTCCATTCAGACACATACAACTTGTGATTTCCTAGTCAAAAGCTGTGTTTGATGATAAGTTTAAAGCAGTCTTTATATTTTTAGATAGTTGTCTTATCCATGAACACTGTTCATTCTTTGCTGCTCTGCTTCCCCTTTCGATAGGTGTACAACCCTCGGATCAGAGTGGAGTCTCTGTTGGTGACTGCCATTAGTAAAGCGTCTGCCCAGCAGAGAGCTGGCCGTGCCGGTCGGACCCGACCGGGCAAGTGCTTCAGGCTCTATACAGAGAAGGCGTACAAGACTGAGATGCAGGTAAGGGAACTTCTTTTGGATTGCTTTTATAAGAACACCTGATTCAGGTATTTGAGTGCCATGCTGTTAAACAAATTCAGAATTTGAATGCTTCTGGAGTATAAAGGTTTGGAAGAACGAGTGTTTTGAATTGTCTTTTTTTTCCCCTCCCCCCCAGGACAACACATACCCTGAAATTTTGAGGTCTAACTTAGGATCTGTAGTATTACAGCTCAAGAAGCTTGGTATAGATGATTTGGTGCACTTTGATTTTATGGATCCTCCAGGTATCTATTTCCATCTTTCCAATCTTTATTTTTGTGACTATTTTATATAATGACAACATGGAATAAATTCTTTTACCTTTTTTCTTTTTTTTTATTGTAGTCTGTAAGGAATGTCTCTTGTTTATCCTGAAATTTAGTGCTCTGTGTTGTATCAAAGCAAGCTTTTTGTATTTCTGTAAAAACATTTAATGAAACCAAGGAATCTACTGAATGCTCCTTGTTTGCAGAGAATAAGAGAAAATGATGGCCATTAGTATATTATTTGAAATTCTTTTAGTTATCACCTTGATTACACATTCTAATTGTGCAATCAGTTAACTACTGTATGTAAATAAAGTTGGCTAGTGTTGTTATAGCTGAATACATGGGTTTGGCTCAAACCACAAAGTTAATGTGTATCTTCCTTCTAAGTATTAAATGTTCCTATATGCGGGTTATATTGCTAGTAAAAATGTAGATCAGCCGTATATAAATGTCAGTTGTTTTTTCCCCCCCTAAAATAAAAATATAACAGTCTGTAAGCTTTTAAGTAGTTCTACAGAAGAATTAAATTCTTTGTGCTGTACTACGTGTATGATAGGAACACTTTGATTTCCCACTGATTTATTTTGTGGGTTAATAGAGATTCTGTATGAGGAATGCAGGATTAAGAGAACATTCTTACTGGTTTTGTGAAGGACTGTGTATACCTAAAGCTGACATGGCTGAGATTTTAGGACTGTATTGATCTATTTGGTGTTGAACAAGGAAAAAAGTATCTGCAGGGAGAGGAAGTTAAATTACTGTGATACCGAATATTTCACAATGCTGCTGATGTCTGAATTTTGAAAAGCAATGATCTTCCAATATTCAAAGCTTGTGACTAAGTTTAAAGCTTTTCTGAATAAGTGGTGTTCATTTATGCCTAGGTGTGTATTACTGAATTTGGTAAAAGTGTTTGGATGCTAGTGAATGGAGAATAACCACCAAAAAAGATAGCTTTTAATAGTCTGTGCTTCCTCAGTTTTTGCTGATTCAGAGCAGTTTGGTTAACGTGCCCACTTACATACTTTTTTCTTTCAGCTCCTGAAACTCTGATGAGAGCCTTAGAGCTTTTAAATTATCTGGCTGCTTTAAATGATGATGGAGACTTGACCGAGTTGGGATCCATGATGGCTGAATTTCCACTGGACCCACAGCTGGCTAAAATGGTTATTGCAAGTTGTGACTACAACTGTTCTAATGAGGTCCTATCAATTACTGCCATGTTGTCAGGTAATAGCAGGAAAAAAAATACTAAACAAAATGCAGATCTTCAGTTTGGGGAAAATCTGAGTTTTCTACATGAAAAAAATCATATATTTCTAATAAAATTAGAATTGTTTTTTAAAACTTCATGTATGGGTTCTAGTCATTATGGATTTATGTAGAGACCTTGAAGTTAATAAATAGTAATGTTAAGAAATGAACACACATAAAATGGTCAAAGAGTTTGCTCCTGACATTAGTTAAACATATATATATTTCACTTGTTATTGGGTGGGGAGAGAGTCAGGCTAGTGGAAAAGAAATTTCTGTGCAGGCTCATAGACAGGACCAGAAATGTCAGTTCAGCCACTCAGTTCTTAAGGCAGTGAAATCTATTTTGTTTTGTGTGTTCTTCTGCACTTTGATCCCAGTATTCCCAAAGGGATTACAGTATTATGTATATTAAACCACAAGCTTGTACATGAAGTTACGATAAACTTTTCAGTCATTAAGTGGCAAAACTGGAGAACAGTCAATACTTCTAAAAGGAAAAAAAAACCCAAACTTGAGGGGAGGATGTGTCTTTATAAGAATTAACTTATGTGCACAGCTGTACTTTGCTGCTGTGTTACATTAATAGCTCTGTGTCAGAGCAGAGCTGCTTGATGAGAGGAAAAATGATACGAAGCAAATCCTGTATTTAATTTTCAAGTTATGTAGAACTACTGTGGGTTTATAGTTAGAGGTCAGGACAAGCAGCTAATGGGGGTGTTCTTACTCATAAGTACTCTTGTGTCCTTGGGGTGTGCTGTTTTACCAGTGCTATTGCAGTGTGGGTGTGCTGCTGACATGCTTAACTTGGTTGGATAGAGAGAAAAAAAGTTTAACTAAGAGTAAAATCTTTTGCTTCAGTTTAGTCTTACACTATATTTATATGAAAGTTTTTAAGAACAAGATAAAATGTTTGTTGCAGAGTTATGATTGTTCAGACTCAGAGCAGATGGGCAGGGCAGAATCATATTTTTTTTGATTAAATGGTAGGGTTAATTGCGGAGGTGGTGGTAGGTTGGTGCCTGTCTTTCTCTTCCCTTCTCCCCCATTATCTACTGCAGAACATGTTATTCTAATGTTTTTGTCCATGGCCTTCAACTGATTTGCTTTACTCATTTTCCAATTTATCTTTTCCTGGGCCGTGGTACTTTTTTTTGTTTGTTTTAAGGCAAAATTAACATAAGTTCTTTGGGAAAAATAAAAACCAGATTGGAGATGGTTAATGTAGATTATAACTAACATGCTACTTCTAAAAAAACACAAAGTCCTGGTATTTGTGAGGACTACTTCCCAATGTAAGCACTTTTTTTAAACCAGCAGCAGCATGTTTTAGTGCCTAAAGTCTACATAAAGATTGTCAGGCTCTGAATAACAATCCCTATTACATTTGAACTAAATGTGAAACTAAGTACCAGAAAAGAGAGGAAAATAGCATTGAATAAAGGAGCAGATCAAATGATTGTATTTCATTTTATAAGACCTATCATGTCTTGCTGTGGTATGGAAAGTGCTATTACTTTTCAAATAGCGAGTTAAGCCAGTGATAGAATAATTTGGAATTTGCTTTTATTAGTCCAAGTTTGAAATGAAAATATACTTCGTATTATCTCTTTTTTCAAATGCAGGACCTACTGTACAGGGTGTTTATTTTACACCTGCATTTCCATTTTATGCATTAGTCTTTTTTGATTTGTTGCTATGTGATTCACTGTCGCAATGTGATTTTTTTTCCTTAACTTCTGTCCAGTATTCAGCTCACATATTTAGTACTTTTATGCAAATTTAAGAATAAAATGAAGTAAAACAACATAATGCCCCACAAAGAAGCCCTCATCTGATAGGGGCAGATCATACGCAGAGGGTGTTCTTGTGAGGTTGCTGGGCTTCAGTTATGTGAAAGCTAATGTAGTCTCAAGCAGCTGGGAAAAGAGAGAGGATTTGTAGCATCTTAGCGTTAATTTAATTGAAATTTAACCTCTTAAAAGTTACACATACTTAAAGCCAAACTGATTTTTTTTCTGCTGTAGATCTCTGTAAAGTGAATCACAGAATGAGTAAGGTTGGAAGGGATCACAGTGGGGCACCTGGTCCAACTTCCTTGCTCCAGCAGATCTCTTGTAGCTATTTTCAAGATCTCTTGAAGTAATACCAGTCTTAAAACTTTATAGAATGTTGACAGACTGCAAATTAAGTTGGCTGCAATACTATTTGTGGTCTTTGCTAGTCTGTATTTGGAAAGGAAATGAAAAAACATGATTTTTGGATTCAAGTCAAACTGGATATGGATGTCATATGGATATAGGAAAATATAATGATAGAAGAATGCTCATGTTGATTTTCTTTATATACTTTATATTTGAAGTAGTGCCAAAGGACGGTTTAACCTTCCACCACTACCGCTACCATCACAACCTTTAGACTTAATACCTTCATTCACATGTTTTTGTATACCAGTGCTGATAACAATACCATCTGGGAAGAGACTTGACTTGTGTGTTCTGTCTAGCAACAGACTTCTGATAATTAAAACTCATGTTTGTTTAGACTGTGCTGATGCAGTGCAGTTTCAGAACTGTCATCTTTACTCTGTCTGTGGGGGCTTTCTGAAAAAGGAAATTTGCAATTTAAGTGTTTATTCCATGGGGTACTAGCTCCTGGTAGAGCTATCAGCACTGGACTTGAACTAAGATCTGTTTAGCCTTCTAGTATATGTAGGTAATCTTGATGGCCTTCAGACTAGAGATTTTGATGCCTACATATAGTTCTATTAAAATAATCAGGTACTCTGTAGCTTTGAAACCCTCTTGTCTTACAGATGTGGTTAGGTGTTGATGTACCAAATCAAGGTAGTAAACAGTCCAAGATGCAGTTGGAGGCCATCCTGCCCT
>VYZS01043801.1:14526-39303 GCA_013400695.1 Neodrepanis coruscans | reverse complement strand
TTGTTTAGTCCCACAGTGTTTTGTTCGCCCCACGGAAGCAAAGAAAGCCGCAGATGAAGCCAAAATGAGGTTTGCCCACATAGATGGAGATCATTTGACGTTGCTGAATGTCTACCACGCTTTCAAGCAAAGTAAGTCTGTGTCTGTTTTAGGAAAATTGTTTGTAATGATTTGTGCTGCCAGCTTTGGTTCCTGGGTTCCAAGGACAATCTGAAAAGCTTGGAAGTGATACTTTCCTTTAAGGGTCAAACAAAACCAAGAAATCATAATAAACTGATGAGCATGGAGACAGGCCAGGCTTTCAAATCAATGCTGGGTAACCTTGGAGAAAAGGAAGCAAGTGTTCCTATAATTAAGAAATATTGGAAGTTTATATGACATTAATTATTAAAAAATCTGCATAATTACTTAGTGATTTATCAGAGAAAGCAGTGCAAAAAATACTGTGAATTTGGAGAAGGGTATGTTCCTAGAACCAAAACCTGTTTAATCCTAACTTTTTAATAGAGTTAGGAATTCTTTAATAAGGCTTTGTGATGGATTGAGAGGCAAAGGGATGACGCATCCAGAAGTAGTAACTTAGAGCCTTGCAATACATTTATTTCACTTGCATCATTTCTCTGTATGGCATTTAGAGAAACTGTATTGTCCTCCACTCCATAGCTGAAGTATATTTTAGCAGCTTGAAAAAGAGAGGAATGAAGAGATGGAGCTCAGAATTGTCTTTAAAAATGACTACTTAAATGGCACGGTTTTTTAACAGTGACTTACNTATTCAATTTGTTCAAAACAGTAACTGAGAAACTTCTATTAAACACCTGTAAATAAATTGGAGATGTGTTGCTTGAGTTTTTCTGTTAGGTTTTTAGTGAACAGGATCCAGGATGTCTTGCAGACATTTTGTGTGTTTCTGGAAGGCACTGCTTTCATACTGGGGTTACTGAGGGATGAAATTATTTTAGGAATCATCTTCTCAGTTTTACTGTGTAATTACAAATTGATTTCTGGGATCAGAAAATAAAATGCTGTTACTGTTTGTATCTAGAACAGCGTAAAACATTTATGGGTTATCCATGATGCATGGGTCAGGTGCCTCAGAAAGCAACATGCTGTGGTACTCCACTATACAGTGGAATCATAACTGTACAAGAGCTTCATCATTCACACTTGATATAAAATATATTCTGTCAGGTAAAGCACTGAAAGAATTCGGATCTACCTGGAATTCCATGACCTTCATTCTTTTCAATGCAAATTAAGAAAAGTCTTACTCTGTACAACAATTACCTTAAGTTTTAATTCTTGTTAAGGCATGTTTTGTTGGCTTATTAAACTGACAAAGGTTAGAAGAGCATCACTTGAGAAGTAACAGAATTGGTAGGGGGAACTGAGTTTCTTGGTGTTAAATATGCAGGTATTTATCCTGACAGGATGGCTGAGGCTTGCTGTTCTAACAGATTTCTTAGTGCTATCAGTAGTAGGAACAGTAACATGAGAATACAGAGCTGTATTACAGTTGCTGTATTTTACTGGTCACCTACATTTACTTAAGTTGTGTTGCATTCTCTTTGTACAGCTCTTGGCTGTTACTTGAATGCTTAATTTAGGGGGGTTTCATTCTCAAATACAGCATAGTTATATACAGTCATCTTGTGTGTTTGCATGCTGCAGTTACAGGTTGCAGTGTTCCTTACATAAAATTTTGTTTTACACTGCAGATTTGGAAGATGATTTTTCTAGTTGCAGGGTATGCTTTTTGAAATGCCCAAAGTTTAGTGGTATGTGGTATTTCAGCAAAACATCAGTGATCGTGTGTATGTTGTCTTGGTGAGGGGGAAAAAACCTGATTTTCTTCAGTTCTGACCTCATGCCTCCTGAGTAGAAAACAGTTTTAGCATGTTAGCTAATGCAAGAAATTGGTTGAACAAATTAAAAGTTGTTGTCATTTGTAAAAGTTTATGGATGTTTTTTTCTGGTTCATCTGACTGATCAATTGGTTAGTTGCTGTTTTATTTACTTGTTCTAATTTTGATTCATGTTTTCTAATGTTGCAGATCATGAGTCGGTTCAGTGGTGTTATGACAACTTCATTAACTACAGGTCCCTGATGTCTGCAGACAATGTACGCCAACAGCTGTCACGAATCATGGATAGATTTAATTTGCCTCGTAGAAGCACAGACTTTACNTTGGTGATTACTGAAGTAGCACATTATTTAAACAAATCTTACTTGGAAAAGAATTTGTAGGCAATCTTACTAGTATCAAAATATTGTCTCTGGCATGACCACTCAGGTGGCCACTAACTTCTGAATAACTGAGGGAGTAACTTCATAAAAGATTTTAAAGTTAAGTGCAGAATATGTAATTGTAAAATTATTTGTAATCTGACACAAAACAGGGAAGTATAGTAGCATATAAATATTAATTCTGTGTAATCCTTACAGAAGGAGAGTATTTTCTCTTGCATACTTTCCATATTTATATTTCACTTTTAAATTGTGTGAGTCAGATAACTGGAGTATTGGAGCAGGTCTGTAATCATAAAATGTGTGCTGTTTGAAACTCATTTGCCACTTGAGCCAGGATGCTGTGGAAGTCAATCTCCTCTGCTGCTTCCTGCATGCTTTGCATTTCAGGTTAAGCATGTCCCAAGCTGGGATCCACTTGTTTTTTCGTTGCTTGGAGTTTTTTGGAGTTTTTTCCCCCCTTAATCTCTTCATCGTGTGTTTTTTTTCTCTTCGGCACTCATTCTTGGTTCTAGAGGAGTCCCTTTGACTCCTGCAGATCCGGAACTTAGTCTTCATCCTGATTGACCCTGGACTGTTGTGATAATGTTTTTCCTTGCAAAAATGCTTCTGATGCATCTTGGCAGCATCTCTGCTTAGACCTTAATACTTTGTTTCTGGAGGGCACAGTTTTGTTTGCCTTAGGAGGCTGACCAGTGCCCATGGAATTTTCCTGATTTTTCACTTGGTCATATTGGAACAGAAAAGCTTGCCAGCTGGAAAGGGAGACATCGGTCAGTGCTGTGCAGGTTGGAATGGCAATGGCCTGACAGACACCCACACAGCACATCTGAGCTGGGGCTCATGAGAACATGCATTCCTCCAGGCTCAGCCAGCCAGGCTGCAGCAGAAACATGTTTCTGGGTTCTGCGAACACGGGAATATCAGTGTCAGCAGCTGCATTTCGGTATAATGCAAACGGCAGATTAAGGCTATTGGCTGCTTTTAAATATTAAAATGGTTCGAAGCCTGGCTTTCTGTAACCTTTCAGATAAGCAGGCTAGTCCCTGTGTTCAGTCCTTGTATTTGGGACACATTCTCTGCTTATTTCTTGGGGAGCACTTTAGTACAGGTTCCTGCCTACACCTTTAATTCCATAAATGCTTTGAAAGACAACAGTTCTCCCCAGCAGTCCATTTTGGGCCCCATGGCAGATCTGAGTGCCACAGCTGCATTTTGGTTGGCACCATACCCTGTGGCTTCTTTCACTTATATGGGGAGATCATGCATTTGGAAGTTGGGGTGATGTCAGCTTGTTACTCAGAGTAACCTTCCTTTGAAAGGTGTTTTCTAAAAGGAAGACACCTTTCTTTCTGTTCCCATGGATAGGTAACTGCACTGTTGGTGCAGGTAGCTTTTTGGTCTCTGCATCTCGGGAATTAAAGACCTGACTTTATATTTTTGCTGTGAATAGAGTAGTAGGCTCACACATGAAAATCATAGCCTGTCCAAAAGTCTCCTTGGGCTTTCATGGTCAGTGCATTGTTTACCACCTCACTCACCCAAAATGCCTAATGGAATTTTTGGGCTGAATCCTGAGATAGCTGTGGCAGACTTCTTGGCATGTGGAGTGGAAGCCATTTGATCAGTTTCTCTTCTGCTTTAAAGCATTGAGTTCATTTTAGTTTGAGTTCCTTTGAGTCTTCAACCTCCATAAGGGTGTGATACCTGTTTGACCTTGACTCTTGAGCCTTCTGTCATTAATTCCATGTTGCTTTGAGTAACCTTCAGTAGAAAAATAATAAATACTCAGATGTTTTTTACCAGCAGTTGAGGTACTTAAAACTGTAGTCTGTATACACATTGTGCCCTCTCTAAGCCAATACTTGGGGGCTCTTTTTCAGAAAACCTGAGTAATGAAATGAATCATTCTTTGTCTTCTTAGTACAAAACGTGTGAAGCTCCCAAGTGTGAGCACTTGAAAAATGTACACATACCATAGATAGTTTCTGCATGTAAAGTACTAAATCTGTGGACAACATACGGCAGAATTTGATTCTTCAAACTCTTTTAAGTTTAAAAATGCAGCATGAAGTGGAAAAAGCAGTAGCAGCCATTGTTCTGAAGTAGTTCTCATTGGGTGCATTGGTTTATACTTTGATAATTGCCTACTGTCCTAAAACTAGTCATAAAGTTTCACTGTAGAATTTTCTGTGCTAATCAATACCCGTGATTGATGTCAAACAGCACAGGCCTGTATTAACTATTGTAGCAGTACTAATTATATAATCAGTACTAAATACTGTATGTTTGCCTGCATTTGGTTCTGTGTTGGTGATGGATAAATGCAGAATTTCTGCTGGTGATGAATCATGTATCTTTGCTCTTCATATTTAAATGCAAACTTGAATTCCAGTAAATCTGCCATAGACAAGCAAAGGGAATAGTAAAACAATTTTAAACGATCAACAATTCCTTTTATAGAAAAACTTCTAGAAAGATATAGACAAGAAGTTAAATGTCTTATAAAACTTTCATGCTATGTCTGAGATTTCTTACAGTTTTTATAATTCAAAACTTTAGTAACTTTCTGTATCACAGCAGAATATGCAGAGTATATGTAAAATAGAGCAAGGGTGATGCTAGCAAAATTGTTGAGAAACTGCTCATTGAAATTAAAATACACGAGAGAAATTGCTTTCTCAACATTTTAATGCTAGACATAGCCTGTCATAAGAAGGGAGAGGACTTGGCAAATTGTACAACTGTAATATAATTGTAATTTGGTAATAAAATTCAAGAACTAGGTATAGATTATTTACTCAACTGAAGTAGAACTAGGCATACTTTACAGAAACACCTCAATAGGATAAATACTGTAGCTCAGTGTTAGCTCAGGATTGAAGTAAGTTACTCATAGGAGTCTGCAACCTCTTAATATGGTGGCTTATCCCTGATATCCATAGAAAACGAAGCTTAGATATTTTAAAAGTGTTAATAATAGCTGAAGTAATTATGTGGTAAAGACCAAGGAAAAAAGTTATACTACAGGAAGTAATCTAAGGAGACTTAAAATCAAATTGGAAAAGGGAAGCAAATGGCAAAATATCTTAAAGAGGGGTCATCTTCCTACCAGTTGTCTTTCAGAACTTAGGTTTTTACAATTGTATTTCTAATCTAGTATTGAAAGCAGAACAAGAATTGATAGCTGGAAATTTAAGTCAGAATTTTAAGGTGGAAGCTAGTCCTGTGTGTTTTTAAATCACAGAATGGGTAAGGTTGGAAGGTACCACAGTGGGTCATCTGGTCCAACCTTCCTGCAGAAGCAGAGTCATCCCAGAGCACACTGCACAGGATTGTGTCCAGGTTCTGCAATGTTTTCAGTGAAGAAGTCTCCACAACTTCTCTAGACAGTCTGTTCCAGTTCATGGTCACCTGCACGGTAAAGAAGTTCTTGATGTTCAGGTGGAACTTCCTGTGCATCAGTTTCTGCCCATTGCCTCTTACCCTATTGCTTGGCACCACTGAGAAGAGCCTGGCTCCATCCTTTTGNTGCAGAAGCAGAGTCATCCCAGAGCACACTGCACAGGATTGTGTCCAGGTTCTGCAATGTTTTCAGTGAAGAAGTCTCCACAACTTCTCTAGACAGTCTGTTCCAGTTCATGGTCACCTGCACGGTAAAGAAGTTCTTGATGTTCAGGTGGAACTTCCTGTGCATCAGTTTCTGCCCATTGCCTCTTACCCTATTGCTTGGCACCACTGAGAAGAGCCTGGCTCCATCCTTTTGACACCCTCCCTTCAGATACTTACAGAAATTGGTGGGGCCCCTTTTCAGTTGTCTGTTCTCGAGACTGAACAGGCCCAGGTCCTTCAGCCTTTCCTCATAGGAGAGATGCTCCAGTCCCTTAATTGCCTTTGTTGCCCTCTGCTGGCTCCAGGAGCTCCATGTCTCTCCTGTATGGAGGAAACCAGAGCTGGACACAGCACTGCAGATGTACCTCAACAGGGGCTGAGTAGAAGGGCAGGTTTCCCTCCCTCAACCTGCTGGCAATGCTGTTCCTTATGCATCCCAGGATACCATTGGCCTTAGCCACAAAGGTATACAGATCAAGCTTGGAACCTTTTTTGGAAGATGTGGCTTAGTCAAACAAAGGATTATATATCATGGTCACTTAGAGAGGGTAAAACTAGATCACCAATACTATACAGAAAGTTACATACCAGATGACTTGCCTACTAATTAAAAGCTCATTCCTGGTGCTACTCAGTTGTTAGTGCTATTTTGTGTATGAAATTATGTATATTTTGAAGACTTTACATAATCAGGCTCTTGCAATAATAGAATGGTAATAAAATAAACCTGTGACATGAAGGTGGTCACTGGTGCATTTAATGGTATTCTCTTTGCTCTTTAAGAATGCAAGAGTGTGGTGTAAAACTTTTTAATAGATTCAGAAACACTCTTCCATGTGCTGCAAGCAGAAATTTCAGAAATCCAGGCAACTGACAGTACTCCTTAGGTGCATGCTGGCATTCTTTTGTCAGACAGACAAGGAACCATCATTTCTCTAAACTGTCAAGACGAGCCTTCCAGAATTGGTAGCTTTAAATTTAAGAAGGCTGGATCTTGGGATAGTATTCCTGCTTTTGACTTTCTAATTTTGATTTACAGTGTTGGACATGTTTGACTAAAGACCCCTGAGTGGGCCCTCTAGGTTGAATGACATTATAGATAATAAGCCATACTTAAAATTTTGGAGGGAGAGTGTGTCATTCTTAACAAAATTGTCACAACTAAAATGTTTTCCTGTGGTGACACGTGCCAGTGATTCGATGTGGGTTTGTTATGTGGATAAAAGCATTGTAATTATCTCTAAGTCATTGGCCAGATGGGCTTTCTGGGGCTGCAGAGTAATCTGTACAGAGATATACGGACTGGCTTGGCTCTTGGTCATCCTTTGAGAGTCACGTTCAGGTAGCCTAATTCACAAAGGCTTTATCCTAATTAATGACAGGTTCTTTGATCTTGGGTTCAGCTGTGTTCCACAATATTTTGCTTACTACCACTACTCGTCAAAAAATGACCCCGTTTCTTAGACATACTTTGTATGATCCTGTGGTTTCTGCAGAAACTCGTGGGTTTTATACTCTGAAAAACATCAAATAATGTTTGAGGTGGAAGGGCCCTCTGAGGATACCTGGCCCAATTACCCCGCCTTTACAGGCACTGGAATTGGTTACATGCCAGGGTTTCAAAGGAGAGTTAAGTGTATATGCTGCTTCCTATGTGTCCTTGTTTGCTGCCATATGGTACCCTTGGTGCTTGCCTGAGCCCACTCTAAATTCTTTCAGCTCAGTGACCCAGCAGGCCACTTACACCTTCAGAAGGGAAGGAAAAATGGGCTCTGTGGGCTGGGCTGAAACAGCTTGGGCCAGGAGGGACCAGGAGAGTGCAGCAGCTGGCAGATCACCCTGGCTTGCCACGGAGCCATAGCTTCATTGCTTATTTCTCATAGTGTTGCTGTTAATGACCCTAAAATTCTTTACCAATGTGTGTGGCAACAGGTACACTTTCTAGAGACATCTGAATAGTATAAATACTGCAGCTCAGCATGGGCTTGGGAAGTCAGCCACAGTAGAGTGTAACCACCTAAAGGTGGCTTATCCCTGATATCAATGGTCTAAAGAAACATTTTCTTCTTAAATTGTGGTATTCCAATTCTTGTCCTTCCCTAGAAGTTCAGAGGTCACTATGTTTCTGTAGCATTTTTCTTTGAGTATGCTTAATTAGTTATTTTGAGATCTTTTTACTTCAGAGTAATACAAATTAAACAAGAAGTACAGCTTTACACTATTGTTATAAAGGACATGGAAAAGGAAATTGTATGTATTTGGGAAAGATAGATTATAAGGCTACTACTTTAATACATCTGAGCGAGACTGACGTGCTGAAGGTAAATTGTATTAAATTTAACAGCACACTTCTGAAATGAAATCTAAATAAATGAATCGTTCTTTCTTTTGTAGGAAAAACTGGAACAGATAAAGCACTTTGATATTTTTGTATGTGTGCATACTTTTGATCTGAAAAACTAAATTGATTTTAAACAGAACATCCTTTGAAAAAAAGCATCCCACAGCAAGGTGTGCTATGTCTGTGCCAGGTCTGTGACAGAGGAGTATCTAGTGTAGTCTGGTTTGCAGCTATACTACTATTTAATTTTGCAAACATTGTAGTGAGTTGGATGAAATTAAGCCTAAATCGTTACAGACAGTGTGCTGTTAATCTCCATTTAAAGGAACCTCCGTTGGCTTCCCAGATGAAATAAAGTAGAAGTGTAATCTCTAAAATCTTCAGTGTAAAGATTTGCAGACTGTTGAAATACTTTATTCTAATCCTAAAGCATATTCTGGATATTAATGTCATCGTGTATAAAAGGGAAGCACATTCAAAATAAGTAATTTCTTACTAAGGAGATATTCTGACTTAGAATTTGAGGTAGCTATTGCTTTAGAAATGTTGATATTTTAATCGAATAGGTGGAATTCACTTTTGACTAGGAATTAAAAAAAACAAGGAAGAAAAGGGAGTACATAGTTTATATTAAAGGAAACCAGCTGATGATGATCTGATTAAAAATGTGTCTTTTTGACATCTTTCAGCCACTGTCCATCCTGTTAAATCCTTTTATAGTATTTGTGTGTATGTATGTAGATACATGTAATGATATGAGTGGAGAGGTTATCTTCTGTTTCTGGTATCAAAGGGTTAATTTTAGTTACCTTTTCTGTGAGATTGGCTGTTCGTGCAGAGGACAGCCTTCTAAGGATAACTGTGCTTTACCTAGCTCATTAAGATTTGGTATCAGAGCATCTCAGCAAGGTAGGCATTATTCCTTTTCATAGAGCAAGAAGCTTAGTAAGAGAGAGGTTAATTGATTTTCACCAAGGTCATGGCAGAAATGCGTTGCTGAACCTACATTTTCCAGCTCTGAAGCTCATGCTGTAACAAGACCTCTCTCATGAAAGGATAACATTGTGGCTTACTGGTCCCACAGTGGCTACTACAAATTAAATGTTTGAATCAGATGTCTGTAGTAGACCACAGTGGACTTTGTGTGATGTTGCAAACCTGTCCAATAGATATTCCCTTCCAATACTTGTGTTTGTATTGCTGTTGTTCCAATAATGATTCTTCTCTTTGGGTGATATCTATTTCTGTATATTGCTTGAATTGTATATTAGAATATACACTTACCATGGCAGTTAGCAAAAACATCTGGCATCTTGATTGTGTCTATTAAAAAACATGAATAGTTGAAGTGGTCAAGTAATGTGCCAAATTTAGATGAGGTTTGAAAGTTGGGTTAGTATGTTTTGTATAGAACACTTAACAATCATCTTGAAATCACTTCATTTAAAAATTGCCTGTGGTAATGGGAGAATGTCTTTTTATTTAGGTGGCACATTTGGAGCGAACGGGGCATTACTTAACCGTAAAAGATAACCAGGTGGTGCAGTTGCATCCCTCCACTGTTCTTGATCACAAACCAGAATGGGTGCTGTATAATGAGTTTGTCCTTACAACAAAGAATTACATCCGGACATGTACAGACATCAAGCCAGAATGGTAAGCTGAAGTCTTGAAACAGTTATGACTTACTGTAAAGCTCTTGCTTTTTTCCCCCCTTTTTTAAATTCAGGTAATTCTTTTCCCTTTTCCTGAAGCTCGTTTTACGAAACTAGTTTGAGGTAAAGACATGGACTTGAAATCTTGCAGATGACTAAAGATTTTCATTATGGATACTTTGCCTATTTGTGGAGGTTGTGTTTAGAATTCTGATGCCCGAACTCTGTATGCAGTGCACAGAAATACTCTTGATTTAAAACCAGTTACTTCAGTAAGGCTGTTTGGAAGGAGATGCTGGAGATGGTAGGTTTGGGTGTATGTCGTACCACCCACTTGCATACCTGAGTTGAGATACCAGTAAGTGCCTCTGTTCTCAAGATCTAGGACTTCTCTTGTCTATTTTTTTCAGAAGGATCTGAACAGGATTTCATGCTTTTTTAAAATACTAAAGAAAGAGGTGGTAATAGTGGTACAAATTGTCTTGTGATATTTATTCATCAACAAGTGTATATCGAGGAAGTCGGAGGCCTGAACCTCTGCAGATAAGCAGAGATTTGAAGCATCTTGCCTGTCTTTAAGGTTGTACTTAAACTGCCAAGTTGTAAGGTTTGGAGACATAGGAGGCTCTTCAGTTGCTGAAGTTTTACTGTTGTGCAGGGAGAGTTTAGAGTCATAAGCTGGAAAACATACCATATATGTATAGTCTGTAATATCTTAATTGAAAATGTATTTGAATCCTTTCTTAGAAGTCTTTTCTTAACAAACATTGTCTAGAGTAAAGCAGGATCCTATGGTCCTGGTTGTAGTTTTAAACTTTAAACAGCTAAGGTTGAGAGACTTTGATGCTAAGCAGCAGCTCTGACTTTGTGGGCAACCATGGCAGGTACTGAAGCAGCAGTGAGGGTCTGTAAGGTCACATGGTTGAACAAGGGCATCTCATGAGACTCGTGTGTGCTGTTTGCTTTGGACTTGAGCACTTGCACGGGATGGCACTGAGATTTTAAATGTGTGTGTGTGTAAAATTCATTTAATCTTAGAATCGTAGAATGGGCTGAAAGTAACGGATAACCTTTGTTTCCCCCAGTTGCAGAATTTCTGTGAGACGCATCTTTGAGTATCAGTAACAAGCTTTTCCTTTTTTGACAGGCTGGTGAAAATTGCCCCTCAATATTATGACATGAGCAATTTTCCACAGTGCGAAGCAAAGAGACAGTTGGATCGCATCATTGCCAAACTTCAGTCCAAGGAATACTCACAGTACTGAATTTATGCTTTGAACTGAAGTTATTCAGAGGACAGCTTTAAGAGATGAAAGGATTCAAAGTTCAAGTTGTGCTCTTCACTTTGGTTCAATAATGGCCTTTATTTGAAAGCTTTTTAATTTTTTCTTTACAGTAAATATTCCATTCTGATTTCATAAATTAAACATTTATGCCTCCCTTTTGTGTTGACACTGTAGCTCATACTGGAAAAGCTAATCAATGTTTTGCAGTTTATTGAAAGTAGTTCTATATATAACAATGTTATAAGCATTTCTTTAGAAATGGTTGAAAATGCTTCTAAAAATGTGATTATCGACCATGGTATGCATGATCGTTGTAATTGTTGACATTCCTTTTAGAAGTTGTGAAATGTTACAACTTGTGCTTCTGTAGACACAATCTTCAGCTTCAGTACAAAGGTACTGACTTCAATAAAGTCTATTTATACTAATTTTGTGCCACAGTATGTCAGTATTTCTATTGTTTTGATCGAAACATGAGAAGCCATTTAGTCTCCCATTAAACTGCTGTTTGATTGACATGACAGTAGTTTATTACTAAAAGTGCAGATGTTTAAGCAGCACAGTGTTGATGACATCAGTGCAATGCACACAACGTTGACCCTTTGCAAACTTGTTTAAATTATTTAGGAAAAATGAAATGCATGCAGATGTGTTAGGAGAATGCTTTCTTCAAACATAGCCCTAAATATTTCTTGGACAGAACTGTAGTTAACGTGTGCTGTAAAGTGAAGTGTCTGTGGCGGGTTAGGAATTGCCCTGCTGGGCAGTGTTCAGGTACCATTCAGGATCAGCACAAACAATAGCGTAGGCAGCACTGTAGGTCAAATCACAGAGCACCATTGTAATTTTGTAGGGAGTTTTGGTGAAACATGATTTGACAGCATTTTCAATTTGGGAAGGCTAATCCCATGAGGAATTTATAGTAAAATTTGATCAGAGGGCTGGAACACCTCTTATTGAGGACAGGCTGAGAAACTTGGCATTGTTTAGCCTCGTGAACAAAAGGAGGAGACCTTATTGTGGCCTTTAAATATTTACAGAAGTTTTATAAGAATGAGCGAGGCTTTTTACCAGGGCCTCTAGTGACAGGACAAGGGGCAATGGTTTTACTCTGGCAGAGGGTAGGTTGATTGGACATAAGGAAGAAATTTGTCACTGTGACGGTAGTGGAGTACTGGAACAGGTTATCCAGGGAAGGTTGTGGATATCCCTGGAATGTTCAAGGTTAGGTTGGATGGGCTTTGAGCAACCTGGTCTAGTGGAAGGTGTCCCTGCCCATGGCAGGAGAGTTGAATCTTTAAGGTCCCTTCCAACCCAAGCCATTCTATGTTTTAATGTATTTGTTCAGATTTCAGTTTGTCCCTCCCCCCCAGAATACACTGAGGTTTGGTCCTGGCAAAGAGAAGCTGAATCAGCTCTTGCTGAAACTTGTTCCCCTAGGAAGAGAACTGTGTGCTGTCATACTGTAAGGCTGAAGCAAAAATAGGTTATGTTTGGAGAGCTGGTAACTAACCTCAGACTAGTCTTAAGCATGGATGTTTGGTGTATCCTATTTAAATCATAGCAGTAGACTATAAAGTTACTTGGAATGGAATAATTTGAGGATTTTCTTCCAATTCCAACCATTTTTTTCTAACATGCCATTTATATGATGGGCAGTAGAGAAGTTTTGATAACTTTTTTGTTAGCGACTAAAACAATAATTGTGAAGGAAAAATTGAAGGTTAAAATCTGAGTAGGTTTTTAATATGCAGTGGGACCTGGGAGTCTGTCTCAAGTTTGATAAGTGAATGAGGGAGTGAAGGATCTCCCGCACTGCAGGCATTGTGGGATGGGTCTGGACTCTTCTGCCCTACAACGTCATTTTCAGTAGGAAAGAGGGAGATTGACTGCATAAAATATTAAACTGGACTGAGTTTTCTGACTGCAGTTATAAGATTTTTTTTTATTTAAAATGGGGATTCTGAACTTCTTAAGTAACTGGATTTGAAACCAGTATTCCTAAATGTACAAATGTTGGTTTTGCAAATTCCCGCTCTAGGATGACTCAGGCCGGAGGTGTGGCGGTTCATGATGACTTGCTTATCCCTCCACTGTGGGGGGCAGAGGAGAGGGCTGCTTTGTGCAGTGCTGAAAACTGGCTGCTCCCCAGGTAAGAGAGTTCACGTGAAGCTTTCAGCTGAACAGTGTAGAGCCAACTTTGCCTAGGTCTGGCAAGGGCCACAGCCAATTCTCTGCATGTAACCCCCTGGGGACCCCAGAACCAGCTGGCATAAGCTGCCATAGCTTGGGTCCCTGGGGATGGGGGAGCAGATGGCCATGGCTGTGAGTGGAACTTGACACAGGAGAGACTGGTGGGGTTTTTTTTTTTTCTTTTTTGTCATACCCACAAACTCAGCTTGGGATTTGACAGCTGACCTGGGAACTTTCACTCTGCTCTGTCTTTGCTACCAGGAATGCAAATACTGCTGGCCAACCTCATGTCCTCTGACAGCTGTGCAATCCTGACGCCTCCCAATTAAGGTGGTGACACCTGTGCAATCCACCTGAAGGCCCAGGGGTGCACCGGTGTCACGGGCTTAATTGGAAGGCTGATGGTGTCCCAGCTGTCACTGGGGACAGAGCAGGCCTGGTGTCCCCTCCCCTCCTGACAGTGGGAATGCAAGCAGTGGGAAACAGCTTGCCTGCTGGGACCCTGATGGAATCTGGAGGCTAGTGCTTCTGTATGATAGGGAAGCCTAGACATCTGGAGAACCTAGTGGGTTTGATACTTGTGTGACACTTGTGTATCTCTGAAAAAATGCTCCCCTTACTGAGGAACTGACAAAGCAATACTTGGATTTAGGACTAAAGCATTCTCTCAAAGCGGGTTGTGTGTGTTCTATACAGTCATTCCTTTGCTAAGGACCAAGAAGTGGAGAATGGCCCTGGGGTCAGAGCAGTTTTGTGTAGGCATGGTGCAGTCTGTTCTGTGCCCAGTACTGATCTGAAACAACAGGGTATTCAAGGGTTCGGGCCAGAAACACAAGGACTTACTTAAATCACTGTGGATACCTTAGAGTTACTGCAAATCTCACTTTTGATGTCATTTTAGAGCCATATTGCAGTGGAGAGGAGCCAGAGATCTAAGATGTTCCTGTCCCTCTCTGAAGGAGTAATGACAGGGACAGCAGGGCTTCTTCAAGAAAGATGTTACCTGGGTCCTAAAGGGAACCTGAATAAGGAGCCACTGCCTTAGGTACTGCTTGAGGGTACAGCAGATAAATGCAGAGGAGCTGGGGTTTGAGACTAGCCCTGGGTTTTCTTAAGTTCAGTGTTGAAAGGTAAAACCTCATTCCCATTTTTTTTGATGGGAAAACTGTCAAAAAAGGTTGCTCAGAGAAACAAAGGGAAACCAAAAAGAGGTGTAGGAATGAGGCTGCTTTATCTATGAGTATATGAAAGTCACTGCCTCCCTCTCAAAACCATTAAAATATCCCCAGTCCTGCCCAACATCAGGCCTCTGGCTGCTTATACTGCAGAATGCAGTAAATGTGGGAAAAGTTGGAAATCAAAAGTTTGCTGGTGTCAAATAGAAATTCAGCTTCCTGTGGTTTTTGTTCTGTGAAATGCTGCAACTGACTACAAGACCCTGCAGCTCTTTCTGCTGGCCTGTGGAGTGAGGGACCCCAATAAAGGACAGAGCTGCCCCCACCAGTTGCAGCTTTTGTGGTTCTGCTGCGTTCCTGCCTTACTGGTGCCACTTCAGAGCGCTCAGACTGCCAGCCAGGGTGTAAGAGTTTGTTTGGAGTACGGAGGAATCACTCCTTTGGATTAGCTAGTTACCTGCTTTGGAAAATTCTAAAAGGATTATGCTTTGTTTACTTACAGCAATCTTTTTATCGGAGACATTCTGATGTTTTTTGAAAATATGTGGTTTGTATATAATAAACTATTTATAGTGTGGGAAATACAGAATGGGTTAGATGATAGGAAATCAGAACTAAGGGAAAGGAGTATATTTTTGGAAAGAGGAGAGTCTTCCACCTAAATTGTGCTGCTGTGTAATACCTCAAAGCAGTAAAGGGCTAATACTGGTGTGATGTAATAAGTGTATTTAGGTTTGTTAGATACAGATGTAGTTAGTAATGGCTGAGTACATGTGGTTTAGGTATGTATCAGCATTATGGAGACAAAAGGAAGTGAGCAGTTATACTGTGCTTAGATTTGTAGGGATTTTGTAGCGTTTAGGATTTTTGTCAGAAGAGTAAGTGGTGACTCTGTGCTTCACCACGTCCTGATGTCATAAACCTCCCTGAACTCTTGCTTTTGGGAGATCTCTATGTACTGCAGTGCAAAAGGCACTGAAGTTCCTTCAGGGTTTATAGGAATGTCTTCATTTCCTGTACCTGTGCCCATTCACTGAAGTCAGAGAGCAGTTGATGAGTCTGGCCAGTCCAGGTTGGTGTGTTCTGTATCATTTGGTCATTTTTTTATGACAGAGCAGTGCCACCATTTCTGATCACCAACTTCCCTTTTTGGATCAGGGCTTGTGACACAGCACTGTGTTCTGATGTGCAATTTTCAACCTGCACTGCTACACAGTGCATACTGGAAACTGCTCATTAAGAAATGCAGCTTAAAGCAAAAGTGCTGAAATTAGCTATCACTATGTCATTTGAAAAGATACCATAGCTAAAGTCAACAAGCAAGGAATTTTCCTTCCATCCAGTCAAGCTACAATTATTAATTTGTAATCAGATTGCTCTAGTTCATTTTCTGGTAATATATAGCAATAAAAAGCCATATCACACCATGATAGTAGAAAAGCAGAGTTATATTCTAAGGTACACAAATTTATTCACTCGCTGTAATTTGTAAGGAGTAGACATTTATCTTGGTTTTAGAACAGCTGAAGGTTTTAATAATAAACATTTTACTATTATAATCTTACTCTGGTACTCTAACCTTTTAAAATTATTTAACTTCATGACTATGTATGTGACATTAGATTTATGTGAAGCAGGGGGGAAAATGATCTACTTAGTCAACCTAGTTCATTTTTCTACTAGTACTTCTGACACTGGTAGCTTTGTTTTGGGCTGTGTGTGCTTCCTAGAACTGGACGTTGGTCCCCAGTAATAAAAACATCAGATATTTTTGATCCTGAAAAGAGCAGCTTTAAAACCAGAATGAAACCATTATGAGAGTGTTTGTTCCTCTCTTCCCTTTTCCTTTCACAAATGACAAGCTTGGGCTGTCTCTAATTTGCACTGAAGTGTTTGAGATAAGTGGTTGGCATCAAGGAGATCCAAGCTTCCAGTATCAAGGGATTAAACTAAATATGGTAACAGCAGTAAAATAACATTCCTGTAGCAGCAGTAACAAGACTAGTTCTGCTGATTGTAGGTGTTATGAACTTGCAGTTTCAACTCAAATATGGTAGTTTCTCAGGAACACTGAATGTATGTTGAACAGATGATAAAATAATTTTCACTTGTGTACATCTCGGCTCTGAGTGGTTCTTCCAGCTGTGAAAGCTATGCAGTAGTTTTGTTGTAAAGAAAAATAAAACATAGCACAAATTAATGTTGATAATAAATATTTCCTGTGGATTTAAACATGTATTATTTTGGGTTGGTCTTATTCCTTTAGCTAAAGTAGGCCTCTTGCCTTCCATTTGAATTCATGTTTTACATTGTAAGCATATCACATTAATGTTCCCAGCCTCACTGCTTCCAGCAGCATAAACAATAAACACTTATAGCACTGAGTACTTACTGGGCTCCATAGAGTGGAGGGCTGCTGGTGGACCTATTTCCTGAATACTCAGCTGTGTAGTCAAACCACTTCTGCTTGTATCCGTAACCAGTTTTAACCCTGAAAATATCAACCTTTTCAGTTTTATGAAAATGCTGGTGTTTGCTATCAAAACTCATGTACAATTTTAAAGACTTACAAACTAAACTTGCCCTCTGAAACCTTAGAAGAGTATCTTTGATGTTGTTTCATTTTGCATGTTAAATAACAAGTAACTGATAAGCCTTTACTGGGATGGGGATAGTGTTGTTCTTTTAAAGAAATAAATGCCCTGTGAACCTCCTGAAAGGCTTACAATTTGTAGAGCAGCAGCAGCAGGTTCAAAGCCCTGTGAGTCACAAGATGTTTCTCTGAGCAGCTCCTGTCCAAGGGGGCATGGACAGCTTTGCTCCAATGTGTTACTGGGTTATACAGTACAATGGAAGTAAACTCAAATTACTGCTACTTGTACACACTTAAACAATTTGATTAAGAGCAGAAATCAAATATAAGACTTGGCAACAATTTAAAATTTCAGTCTTGGTGTTCGCAATAACATGTACCCTCCTTGTTGACAACAGACCATTTTCAGTAAATTTATGAACAATTAAGAGTTTCTTGCTATAAGCAAGCCAGTGTTAAAGAGTTTTTGCTCTAAAGCTCCTTGTTGGACTTGTTTCTGTGTAAATGCAAACACTATTCAAATGTCTGTTCTTTCCATTCTCAAGCATTGTCAAATACAAGGTTGAACAGTACCATGGTGGTAGAGTTCTGATTTTTCTGTAGCCTATAGAAACCTGTTAGTTTCTGGAATAGAATTATGTAAGGAAAAGTGAATAGGAAAATATTCAGTTATATGAAATGCTAATGGCCTACTTTGTGATCTTCATAATCACATTTGTTCTTCACACTATAATTGCTTGCAATGGATATTATTTCTGCAAGTAAAACTTAAGGATCCAAACATTTGTAGTGGACTGGCTTGTTATGAGACTAATGTTTAGATCTCTCATTAGGTGGTGAGGTTTCAAAGACTAATTTTTTTAAGCAATTGATCAAGTTAATTTGATCATAAAACAACTCTATCAATGCTGGGTTTTCTAGACTCAGGAATTCCTAAATTAGGAACAAAGTAGCAAATCTTAGGTTTTACTACTTAACAAAACTTCAACGTTAAAAAAAAAAAAATTTGCAGAGCCATTGTAATTGCCTTTCATTGCATGCACTTTAATCTGCTTTAAGAAAAATGATTTATTCTTTCCCTTGCTTTTGGCCAGTATGTAAAAGGAAGGACATGTGCTTACAAGCTGCAAAACCATGTCTGGTAAAAACACCTGCCTACGTTTTCTCCTAGCAAGGTTTGTTTTTATTAAGTGGCTCAAATAAGATGATGTCACTGAAGAAATCCAAAGTTAATGTTCTGTCAAATCCCTTTGAAATATCTATCAATTATTTCTGAGGCTTTGCTGCCTCTTTGTGGTATTTCTTGTGTAAAAAATGGAATTCTGTATTGATCAAAGCTGTTCTTGGGATTGTGCAAAAGACAGTTAAATGCATTTTCCCCAGGTTCTACAGTGTGTGGCTGAGAGTCTGTCTTCTTCCCTCCTCCACATTCCTCCCCAGACGATACAGCATAGTGCCAAAGGAGTAGCCAAATATTGTTTGACTGTGTGTAATACAGTTTGTGATGAGAAGGTGCTACTGCTTTATCAATCAGCTTTGAATAATGTGCTGAATGGTGAAGCCTCCTGCCTTTTTCATTATCTGAACGATGACAAGAGATCTCATCATATCTTTCAGTACATCCATTCTTGGATGACATCCTTACCATGACTGATAAAACAGTGCTGAGTCTACTCCTGTTCTATCACTCAGTATTTTGCTAACGAGCCAAATGTACCCAGAAGCAGGCAAAATAGTTGGGGGGTGGGGGGTGGTGGTCTCGGATACTCACACTAGAGGCAGGGACTCATGACAAGCCAACCATCTTGATTCCTGCTAATTTGGGTTATTCTAGGATTCCCCCCCACCTCTGATTAGTTACTTCATAGCTATAATCACAGAAACATAACGACTGGAATGTTATTTTTGGGAAATTATAATCTGATAGGGCTTTAGTAATTTATTTGCATTGTTAATTGGTGGTAAGGCTATAAAAGTTATGAACTACCTCATAAGTTCATGCCTGCTGACATTTGAATGGCATGTATTCACTGTTTGTTATTTATAATTTTGGTGGTATTGAACTGATGAAGATTACTCATGTTGAAAAGCTGCTGGAAGGCCTGAACTAGGAATTAAATTATCATAGTGGCTTCATTTTGTTAACAGTCTCATTGAAAATATCTTGCTTGCAGGACAATCAAACTCATCAGTGTTCTGCTCTTCTACTTCAGCAGACAAAGTTTTAATCAGTGGCACACTTGATCTTGCAGAATTCAAGGAAAATAATTTCCTGCATTTTTGAGATGAGCAAAAATTCATGTAATCTAGTTTTAATACTCCTGGCACTTTTTTTTTTCTTTTCTTTCTGAATAATCAGCTTTACTTCATTCAGTTGCCTATTTCATGTAACTTCAATTATCATGATGACCCAATGCTTAGATGGAATTAGCTCATGGATGAAGAGCAAGCAACTGAATCTGAATTCAGGCAAGGCAAATAATAGACTGATGGTGAGATCAAAACATATTGAAAAATGTGCCATGGTTGTATATTTTGAGCTGGTCTTTGCATTTAGATGGCTCTTGTTACTCATTTCTGATGGTCTCACACAGCAGCACTGACAAAAAATACTATTCTACTCTCTTTCTTGGAGCTGCTATCCTATCTTAGCAGTCATCTAGCTTCAATTATCTTTTTAGCTTTTGGATGAAGCACAGCAGCATATGCAATCTTCACCATCTAGCAAACTTAGAAAAATGAATTATTCCAGGTCTTGATTTTTTTCTTCAAGGCTCTTAAAAGCCTGGACCCAGCTCTGGGATAGAGACCAGGAGTGCCAAAGCCAGTGAGAGTTATTTCTTTAGTGTACTGAAATAAAGGTAAAACCTGTCTGTGCACTAATGTCAAGATGGCATAACAAATTTGAACAGTAAATAATAATAATAATCTCACTACCTTCTACTTTAAGGACCATTTCTTTGAGCATTTCTTCTCTCACCATACACAGCAAAGACTCCCAACACAATACTGTTGCCTTTCTGATGAGAGGAAGACGAGCAGATGTTGGTCACCTAGTTTAGTGCAGTGTTTGAAGGTATTGAGATATTACAGTGATACATGCAGTCATGAATAGTATATTGGACATAACAAAATCTGGCCCTGATAAATTCCACCATTCAGTGGATGGGAAGTCTAGTATTTTGCTCAACAACATCCAGTTTTCTGAATGCAATTTTCTTTTAGCAGAACCTTGTATTTTTTAATGGTGTTGTGTAATTGAAATTTGAGAGTGGTATTCCAGGATACTTTAGAAAAGCTGTGTTTTTATTAATCTTGATCTGTTATGCTAATATTGGAAAATCTGCACCTATAGCTCTTGTTGTTGAGGCTGATGAATCCAACATGCAGAAGCTTCTGTGCTTCCATGTCTTTCAGGTAGCTTGGAAATAGGCTGTGTAGCCATGTGAAGGTGAAAAAAGCCATCTGGATTTTATACAGTGAAAATACTGTGAAAAAAAGAACACTGCTGTTTTAAAGGTGACCACAGTTGCTGTGTTCTCATCCACTTGTAGTTTGAGTATCAGTTATGTCTACTCTTAGATTTTTGTGTTATAGACACAAGGGACTAATTGCTTTTATAAACATTGTCTAATAATGTTGCTTGATTTTTCCGAGGGTCTAGTACTTAAACTGTTGATCTTAAATATTAAAAAGATGTAATACATAGTTCCAGAAGTGTTCATAAAGCTAAATGAAATAATTTGATGGAAGGTGCTAAGGAAGCTTTAAAGTATTAGCCTAATAGAAAAGCTATCAGTGGACTTTTAAAGCCTCTCCTCTTCAATTTTTATGAACTGTCTTAATTGACTTTTTATGTACTTATGAATAGGCTAAGTAGAAAGTTGGGGGGTTTTACCTGCAAATAAGATACAGGGACAGCTTCTAACATTTTAGAATATCTGATAGACTTTTGCCCTGTGAGAAGGGATTTTCAACTAAAGAAGTCAGGTAAAGTCAATAAAAAGTTACATGTGCCTGCTAGTGCAAGTGACAATGGTGAATAAAAGAATAGTACCCCAAACCATTTTGAGGTGTTTCTGATCACAAGTTTTAAGAATAGTAGCGACTACTATTGTAGAGTCTTAATTTTGAAGCTACAGCTGAGCTGAATCCTGATTCCTTTGGTACTGCTCAGATACTCTTCTTACATGGAACATTTAAGTTGCACAGGAATGTCTTTTCCATCTCAAATTCTCCATATGCTTCTCAAACTAAAGACCCCTAGAAATCTTCCTTGCTCTTCAAGGAATTTTTTAAGAGGTCACTATATAACGACAAGAAAGATGCTCTGGCTTTTGCCTGTAAAATGGGGTACTGGTTTACTCTTTGAGAGGTCTCTGACAAAACTTGGCACTTGGTGATACCAGATCTATTGATGCCTCAAACAGCAGTCCTTGGCCTCAGTCTTGTCTCTGTGTGTGCCACGGTTTATCCTCAGCCAGCAACTAAGGTCCACACAGCCACTCCCTCCCACCCCATCTCCAATGGTTATTCAAACAATGGGATGGGGGAGAGAATCATAAAACAGAAAACTCTTGTGTTGAGATAAAGACAGTTTAACAGGTAAAGCGAAAGCCGTGTGTACAGGCAAAGCTTCCCACGGGCAGGCAGGTATTCAGCCATCTCCAGGAGAGCAGGGGGAACTTGGGAAGACAAACACCATCACTCTGAATGTCTCCCCTTTTTGCTTCTTCCCCCAGCTGTGTATGCTGAGCATGATGCCACATGGTACGGAATATCCTTTGGGCCACTTGGGGTGTCCCCTGGCTGTGTCCTGTCCCAACTCACTGTGCACCCCAGCCCACTTGCTGGTGGAGTGGGGTAAGAAGCAGAAGAAACTTTGATGCTGTGTAAGCACCACTCAGCAGCAGCAAAAACAATCCTTTGTTACCAACAGTTTTCAGCACAAATCCAAAACACAGCCCCACACCAGCTACTGCAAAGAAAATTAACTGTATCCCAGCCAAAACCGACACAGTGCAACAGTCCCAACAGGGAATGAGGATATGCTGTCTGTGAGAAGACAAGACCAGCCTCATTTAAAAGCTCCATCCTGATTCACTTTATTCTCAAACCAGATAGGCTTTGCAGGTTAAAATCCATCTCTCCCCTCCTCTGAAAACAGTTTCTAGTTTATTTAATAGACTTTGAAAATCTTTAAGCTGAAAACATGTAAGCAAAGAGCAAACCAAATTAAATTCTAGACTGTATTTAATAAGATGCCTTTTTAGCTGCTTTGCCAGCCTTTATCTAGTACTCTGGCACATCCTAACTGTGCAATATTATGTGTCTCTGAAGAAATTTGAGTAATTTTCTCTCTTCCATCTGCACCAGGCCTCTTTTTTTCAGCACAGATGGAGTATTAATGGTTATCCTGAGATTACTTTTGTTATTCAAACATTTCATGGATTTTGCTGTTTCCTCCACCCCTCACCAATCCATTTTCTCCAAGTTCTTTACAAGAGTTTATCTTTACTTTACTTGTTCCTGCCTATAGAACTGAATAAACTTTTAGCATCTTTTCTATGGAGCTATTAGTGCACTAGGATGGGATATTAGACAAGAGCTATTCGTGTATTTTAATATGTTTGATTACTTCTACTAATAGGAGTAGGATACAAAGTTGGGTTTTTTTTGTTCACCACCACCATTGCAGTAGCAATGATGTTAGTGTGCTAACTCATGCACAGACAAATAGATTGTTAGCCATTCCAGTGGTGGCTGGTTGACTGAAAACACCTATAAATGGTCCCGAAGGACAACATATGCTATAAATAAGTTTTCAGACCTTGCTTTGCTGCCAGCAGAAGTGTGCTCTGCAGAGGCCTTGAATAGGTTCGGAGTAGCACAAAGCTATCAGCAAACACTACAACTGGATCTCCCTTAGTAACTGATCACTGTGCCATTAAGCTTAACCTCCTACCAGTGATGGCCCCCCAGGGGAACTCTCTCAAAGTCAAACGAAGAGATTTCGAGCTAGACTAAATGGTTAACAGCAGGGTAAAGGAAAAATGTTTGAAGGAAAAAGATAAGGAAAAAACCCAAACAGTTAACTAACTTTTAAAGAACATGGCACGGGAAAGGTATAGAGTGTACGTGCCACTAAAGGAGAGGGAAGTAAGGTAAAAAGCCACCTACTGAAGTGAACAAACTCATCAGATATTGAGGGGGAGGGGAAGTGAAAAATTTACCTGAACAGAATAAGTAGCTCAGAGGTTCGGCTGGGATGGAGTACAGTCAGGATGGAACACACTAAGACTTACATGAAGAGGAAGCACGCAATGCCAAAGCACTTAAAATTTTAGAAGTGAGATGCTTTGAACACTGACACCTCAGACAAAGGGAAGTTCGAGAATGATAGTGAAGTGGCAAGGAATTTTATGCCTTAATTGTTGCTGTCTGAAAAGCTGAAATAAAATCTTAAACCACGCAAGTTTTGTGGGCGACTGATGAACAGACTAAATAGGATGAACACTCTGAAAGAAAATACTGAAGCAATTTGAGAAACAAACCATTGTGGACACAGGAAACACTGTTTCTGATGCAGTTTCCATATTCTTTTGCTGGGATCCCTCCTGCTATATTTTTATCTGGTTTAGGGCAGGATGAAAGGCTTTTTTGCCTCATATGGGATGGAGCTGTCCATTACAAAGGTTCTTCTGGATTTTGAATTCTTGTCTAGCCTTCCTTCTGACAAAGTCAACTCACATCAAAAGGCGAGTTGCTACTACACTCAGGTGTGTTTCATGGTATTCTGTGCTCATCCCACAGTTGTTTCCTCAACAACTGGAATGGCCGATGGATTCCATCGGTATTACTAAATTGAGTTCTCTTGAAGTATCAGGTGAAGGGGAGTAAGAAGCTTCAGCAGGCCTTTGACTAGAGTTGTGTCACTAAGCTGTCTAGTCTTTTCCATCTATGGCTGTGGGCTGCTATGACGACTGGCTCAACAAAATACCGCCCCTCCCTGCTATGCTTTGGAAGCAAACATAGTATTTTTTAAAAATGAAAAACATACATTTCTATATGAAACAGAACAGTTATTCTGAAAAAAAAGTCACCACCTACATTATGTGCTTTACATTCCTAATTAGCTAAATTTTGTGATATCAGTTCTGGCTGATGAGGACAATGTTCCCTTGTCAAAGGATCGCGCTCGAGATGCTGGGTCTGCAAGCAGCATAAGGAAAGCTCAAGGAGCAGGGTCAACATGATCCAATCTATTTCCGCCAATTTCCTGGCAAATACTTTAAAACCATTATATTCAGCATGACCTCGCCTTGTCCGATAAGCAATTTGCCGACGGCTCACGGGCCGCCGGTGTTACCTTTCCTCGGGGCGAGTCCCCCCTGCCCCGGGGCCGCTCCCGTGATCACCGACACGCTCNGTGAGCGCGCGCACGTGACCGGCCCCGGCCCCTCGGTGCCGCCGCGAACGGCCGCGCTCGCACAGGCACACGGGGTACCCGCGGTACCAGCGCGTCCATCCCTCCTGCCAGCCCCGGTCTCCCGCACGCACCGCACCGGCCGCCGCCAGCGCGAAGCTGTCCGCACCTCTCCGCGGGGGCAGCGCCAGCGGCGGCGGCGGCGGGCGCAGCGACCGCGCAAGAGATAAGAGGTTGCGAGGGCTGGG
>VYZS01043801.1:3342-14434 GCA_013400695.1 Neodrepanis coruscans | reverse complement strand
GTTTCCTTTCCTCGGGGCGAGGCCCCCCTGCCCCGGGGCCCCTCCCGTGATCACCGACACGCTCAAAAAAAAAAAAAATCCGCTTTCCTCCCTCTCCCTGCAAACGGAGTACTGAGGCAAGCACCCCCCGAAAGGAGAAAGCGGGGGAGATCGCACCTGGCAGGGGACGGGCACTCGCTGATGCCTCTGAGGAGAAGTCTCCCGTCAGTTTTCCCGCCCCTTTCCCCTCGGGCGCCCGCGGGATGAAGCCCGTGCGCGCAGCGCTGCGAACCGAGCAGCAACTTCGGCGGCGCGGTGCAGCGTGGCACGGCAGGGCACAGCACAGCACGGCACGACACGGCGGGGCTGGGCGCGGGGCGGNGCGGCGGCGGCGGCGGCAGCAGCGACCGCGCAAGAGATAAGAGTTTGCGAGGGCTGCTCGTGCCTTCCCGAAGAGGTTTTGCGCCCAGAGGATGGCTGGTTGCGGGCTGTCGGAAGACGCTTGCTTCTCCTCGTTCTTTTACAACTACACCTCCTCCTGGGAGACCTCCTACAACCAGGTAAGAGGTGGCCGGTGCTGCGTGCTCGCCGCCGCTGCGCCCGCCCGGCTCCTCGGGGGGAGACCATGGTGGTGCCGGCTTGTGCAGGAAGGGTCTGGAAGTGTTTCTGTTCAGCGCGTATGTGTGTTACGGGGCGGGGGGAAGGATTTGAATTAGTCAAGGAAATAAATGAGAGAAAAGAGCCTTTCCCCTTGAGCCTTTCAGCCCCTTTCCCTTTGCCCCTCCGGTGAGCAAGAGGAACGTGAGGAGGGCTGAGGAGCGTGAGCTGTAGCCCGCGGAGGGCTGCGCGTTGCCCGGGAGCAACTCGGGAATGAGCCGCGCAACTCGAGCGGAGTGCCCCGAGCCGGGGCACCGCGCTGAGGCGGCCGGGCGGGGGGAGCGGGGTGCGAGTGACAGGCTGCGTGCTAGGGGGACCCTCCCGCACCCCTTTCCCTCTCCCTCAGAAATGGCTGTGTGTACATCCAGCCCCGTAATTTCGGATCCTGCCTAGGTGGAAATAGTTCGGCTCCTTCTGGTTCACCCCCGGCCCCCCCTGCACGCACTTAACTTTGATGACTGTGCAATGCGGAGCGCGCAGCCGGGTAACGCCGGCCGGGTCCGGGGCTCGAGCAGCGAGGGGCTGCTGGCGAGGCGGCGGGGGAGAGCAGGGGGAAAACAGAAATCGCGCCTCAGAGGTAGAGAGCTATTCTGGGATCCTCCGAAGCGCCTTTAATTAAATAACTGTTGTAGTCTGCTGCCCCCGCTGCTTGTCTGGTGAAAGTCTACAGGCAACTGTCATTTATAAACTACACCGATGTGTGTGCATGCGTGCGTGGGGAAGGAGGTTTCTGGCGCTGGCGTGACAGGAAAAGTTGGGTAGCGGATGGAAGCGGGCAGCCGAGCGGCGCCCCGGGCTGTGCGGGGGGCCGGGGGGGGTCACCTCCCCACTCCCTCCCTGCGGGGCACAGGGCCCGCTGAGCTCACGGGAAAAGATTCAGCCCACGGCCCGGGTTTCCCGGAGACCGAAACCCCCACACCACAGTTGCCGGTCTGAGGTTACACCTCACGGCGAGGCACCGAGAAGCCACGCGCACTTTCCTGCTCCAGGAGTTGCGAGCGCCGAGGAGCGGGGCCGCTCTCCGGCAGCGGCCGGGCGCGGTGGGGCTCCGGAGCCCTGACAACCATCCCGTCCGAAGCAGCCGAATAAATAAATAAAAAAAAACAAAACACGATTTCTGTGTCCCGGGTGCGAGCGGACCCCGCCGGGCCCATCTCGGCAGGCGCCCGCCCCGTGCCGGGCACAGCTGCCAGTCGGGTGTGCCGCCCCGGCCGGGGAGAGCCTTCCCGGCGGGGAACAAGTCAGGCTGGCGAGCGCCGGGGAGGAGGTGGGGCTGTGTGGGGACCAGGCACTCATCGAGCCGAGAGACAACGCCGAAGCACCATCTCCCGGGCGCGCCGGAGCCCCTCTGTCTCCGCGGAGCCGTCCGGGGCCGCCGGTGTCTCCTCACCCGGCGGGACGGGGGGCGGCCCCGAAGGGCTCCCGGCCCCGGCGCCGCCGGCGGCGATAGAGCCCGGGCGGGTGTGTATCCCTGTGCACGTACCGAGGGCACACACGGTGCCAGTATGTTTGTATGAGCGCAGGACGTACATTATCATCCTGCTGAATACGAACCCGTGCAAGTCGCTGTGATTTGAGCAGGGTTCATGCCTTTTATAAAAAGCAGGCGGTCGCAGGGAAGACTCCTTTGAAACCATCAGAGGGAGAAAATGGTTAGGAACGCAGACAATAAAAGCAGGTTTAAACCAGCTCCTTTATCTAAAGTTAGTTTCATTCTGCAGCGAAACAGTTCGGTGAAAGAATGGCATTGTGAAATGATAGGTTCCCTTACATCCCCTTTCAGGAGAGCAAGTCCGTATCACAATGGAAGCAGGGAGAATTGCTGGCAAATCCAGAGTTGATCTATTCTAAATACCAGTGTTGAACTGTATCTAAGGGAAAACGCGGGAGATAATTCAGGATGCAGAAGGTCTATTTATAGAAGGACTGTATAAACTGTAGGGTATATACACAAAGTTGAATTAAATATGCATGATTAGGAAAGGCGTTTCGAAGGAGAAGGTGTAATCATTACCTAGCATTACAGCGGGAACAGATGAGCTTGCAAGACTTTCCAGGGTGAAGATGAGAAGAATTTTTTAAGACACATATTCTTTCTGGTGCTCAAGGCTCCTTTCTATTTTCATCTTTTGCGTATTACGTTAGCATTTACATCAGTCAAATTCACCAGCTGAGGATTAGCAGTAGATGTTAGTCTGAATATGAAATAAAGATGAATATGGTATTTTGCTGCAAATAGATTTTTCTCAGAAGATTTAACACTTAAAAAGGCAGAGTTGGCTTAGATTTGACAGTCAGCCATATTCGTGTTTGGTTTTACCTGAATTGCATCCAGAAAAAAAAAAAAGCTTGTAAACGTTTCTTCTTGCTAAATATAGCAATATAGCCAAAATAGAATTTGTCTTGTATACTCTGTTTAAAACAAAACAGCAAACAAAAAAACTTTATTTTAAAGTGCTGAGATGAGAAGATGGGTTGACTACTGGAAAAATAGTTTTTTATTCCTAGATCAATATGATGCACTCTCAACATCTAGTACAAGGTAAAAGGATCCCTTGTATAATATCAATAGTGGCTCAGCTGTAGCTCACTAAAAGAATCTTTTCCTGGCATCTCAAGGCTTTAATGAGAGTTTAAGTAATCAAAATAAGACTTAACAGTGGAACCAGTCAGGTTAAAGAGAACAGTGACATCTTATAGAAGCATAATATACTATCTGGCATCTTTGAAAGCAGAGTTAGGACATTTGCTTTATAATTCGGGGAGGTTGAGAGATGTGTTTCAACTTTTATATTTTTGATGTATTATTGCAGTTTGCTTTTAAGCACAAGCTTGTATGTGTGATTTGTTGGCAGTATTCTTGGAAGGAACTTTCCCATTGCATATTAAATTCCAAAGTGCATCACAAAAAAGGCTGTATCGGAAAAACCATGTCTAGAAACTTTATGAAGTCTGTTTTGAATCAATTTCTGAGATAGTCTTCTGGAATATGAGACTCTGTATTAGTTACAAATAAGACTTCACATTTCTAAGGATAACTCTAAAAATATCGAGTTCTCCTAAAGTTTGCTGTGTCTTTTTTATAGTTACTGTAGTGCAGGGATTTAACCATTCTGTTAAATTCTGGGCTAGACAAACTCATAGACTTAAGTCCTGAGAACTTTGAACTCTGTTTGCATAAACTTACCTGCGTTGTCTTGCCAATGTGTATAAACCTGAGGCGAAGGAATATCCATCAGGTTTCCTGTTGATTCAGTCTGTGAGCTGCATTTTTAGACCATCAATAAACATTCTACTTTTAGTTCTTTATTTTTGCTGTAACCTTCTTGTATATATCTTCTGGAAATTCTCTTTACATCTGTTTCTTAATTAGTAGTCATGAGTAAGGAACAGCAATTTCTAAGTACTGCAAAGAGGGTCTTCAGCCTTGCAAGAGCAGTAATATTCTTGGGCATAACCTGTCCATGCTGAACTGGCAGCATTATTTGTATTAATTATTTTTCATTCTCCAGTTCAGAATTGGATACGTTATTGTGTTACTAATCTGTGTGGTTGGGAATTGTTTGAAAATCATTTGGAATATAGTTCGTGAATGAAATCCTATGACTAATGCATAAATGTAGATACTTATTTTAATTTAACCTCAAAATCTTTGCAGTGTAGAAGTAAAATGAGAGGAGAATGCTGCTGCGTTGATGCCATTATTTCGGAGATTTTTCCCTGCAACTCTCAGCTGCGGATTTACGACCTGACACTGTTTCTTTGTCCTGTGTTTTCAAACATGGCAGTACATTATACAACATACTTTGACAAAATGTGTTCTGCAGGTATGAGTAAGTCAGGGAAAGACAAAGCTAAGAGCCAGCCTTGTGCCTCGGCTCTTTGTCTTTACATATGCAGGGACAAAGGTACCCCAGTGCAGCCAGAGCTTTCTGCCAGTATTTTTTGGGAGCTGGACTGAGTGTAATGTATTGCTTTTATGCATTTTCTTGTTTTAACTAGAGTAAGCCCAATGGCTACTTCTATTTTGGTCCATAGTCACTAAGACTTTTTGACTTACTTTTGTTTCCATGGTTTCTGGGTTATTTTTTTTTTAAATTTGAATAATTAAACTGAGAGTCTGTGCAGGTTGGGAAATATGCTAGATTCGTTAGTGTTAATGCACTGCATGTATATAGCATATACTGAGTCCGTCTGTTTATGAGGATGTTGAATGATAGATACCAGTCTGCACAAGATTAAACAGTGCACTTCATGATTTTTGAAGGTTTTCTTTAATTGAATAAGGCTCAGTCAATAGTAGTACATTATTTGGCTGTGAAGACCAATGGAATAAAACCATCATTCAGTTACATTTTAACAGAGCCTGTAACATCTCTGCCAATTCAAAGAACACTGTCAAAACTAAATTAGTTAAGAAAAAAAAGTCAGTCTTTGTTTAGTATTAACACAAAATACATGGTGATTAAAAAAAAAAGAGTGAATCCTGGATTTGAAATTTTTCTGACTTCTCTTTCCAAGGGGTGCTCATGCACAAAACTGAGAAAACAGCAGTAAAAATGAAAGTGAAACTGAAGAGATCTATTTTCTGGACATCCCAGCAAAAGATAAATGATAGGATAATAAAAAAGATGTAGTTTAATAAAAGCAAGTAGTAGACTTAAATTGTTAAACATGATTTTCTTTCTTTCAAAGATTAATGCCTTAAATGGTCTTTCAACACAGTAACTTTGAAAAGTGTATTTTGGTGGCAGGGTCACCTAGCAAAAAAAAGAATGGTTTTAACTGGGGAAAAAACATTTTCTCATGCCCCAGAGCATGTTTACAGTACAGCACAATAGTGTGACTTTAAAGCACATGCACGCATGCAGAAAATGGGCAATGTATTGTTGTATCTTAGTTTAGAGGAAAAGCTCATGTGAAAATTAAGTTACAGTTATGGCTGGGATGAACTAGTGCAGTTTAGTGCTTTGTACATAAGATGGGATTTTCAAAAATACAGTTGTGTTCAGGAGAAAATGTCAGTAGTTCTAGCAATGTGCTCTGAAGAAAGAGGGCAGGGAGTTCTTAGCTGGTCAAATGTTCATGTGGTCTAAGCAGAAATGTAAAAGTGCAGGGTTTGCATTGGAATGAGAATGGGGTCATCCACCCTTTGTACTCATCATCAGGGAAGCAGAACCTTCTTCCAGAGAGACCATAGGAAATCAATGAGTACACTTTGCTAGTGTAGAGATAAATGTGTACTGCAGAAGGGTATTAAATATAAAAGGGCAGCAGTAAAATGATTTACTACATGAAGCAGTGGAACTTTCTTTTGGTCACCTAAAAAGCAATTTTCATTTTTTTGATAATATAATTGTATTTTCTTAATACTAATAACAGAAAAAAGGTTGGCAAATCAGCTATTTTACAGGGATTTGAGCCCTAATGTAATACAATAATGTAAGCTAGGAGAGGCTTGTTTACAAATGGCAGCTGATTTACAAATATGTAATTTTTTTAATGTATAACCTGGCATTTATAATTTATATTGTAATGATCTGACTTACGAAAAGTTAATGGGTTTTTTTAATGTGTTTTTTTTTTTTCCTGAGGCCCTGTGGATTCTTGTGATCCAGTTAGTCTCGCCATGACCAGAAGGTATCACTGAGGGATACCAGCACAACGGATGCACATAGGAGAGAACCTGATGTACATTTAGGTGTAGAGGCTTAATGAAATGTGGAAGAGCAGGTGCACAATCCTAATGTGTCGGTGGTTTTTTTTAATTTCCTATGATGTGTCTCTTTGCTGTGTGAGCAAGTTTTACATTTAAAACTTACAGGACTATAAAATTGCTAGAAAGGACAGAAACCAAGTAGTTGTATTACATTATTTGTCTTAGATCTTGTGTTCTCTACAAGTGGCAGTTAAGATTCTCCTTCAGCTACATAACTGTGTGTTACAGCCTTGTCTCTAAAGGTAAAATTAAGGTGAAGAGACATTAATAGCAGAGTGACCCTTGCTCTAGGTACAGCTCTTTTGACACTATGGTGCTAATTTTGGAAGGAGAAATTGGTATTTGCTGTTCCATATGAATTCACTGTGACCGCAAATGAAGAGGTGTGTCTGTGCTAGTACTTTCCTTGGAGGCAGGAGTGTGCTATGTTCATCCCAACTCTACTGTGCTTTTGTTAGTGTTGTTAGGTTAATCTTGTTGCAAATGAACAGAATTCATTTTGGATAAAGCTGGACTGCGAGATGTGTTCCAGGAGTACCCCTAGTGCGTTTGAGTTACAAATTAACAATCAACAAATGAGATGAGACCAGAGCTAGAATGGAGTTAAAAAATCAGCCATATCTCCAAATGGTGCTTGGCACCAGCTGTCTGACTCTTCCAGTCTTACTATTCTGCATTACTTGCTCGTGTAGACAGCCCCTGCATACAGTCAAGTTTTCCTAGCAGAGAGTGCATGGAAGCCCATGGAAGCTGTTTGGAGACTAGTGGGCAGAGGGTGTCACTTGACATGCAGCAATCATATTCTTTCCCTCAAAGAAGAGGTAGTTTGTCTTGGCATGAAGAGGAAAGGTTCATTTGATCACTTGCAATATAACACATGAGCGAGTAAGAGGCTCTGGTACTTCTGCTTGCAGAAGCCCTCCACATTTTTAACCCATTTTATTATTTGCAAGAGCAATTTAGTTCCTAATGTTAACAATGAGTGATTATGATTCTGTACTTCCGTTTACAGCATAAATTAGCATTTTGTTTTCCATTACAGCTTTTGAATGAGGAATTATAATGTATAATTTGCTGCAAATAGATGTTATCATCTCTTTGGATATGAACAACCACATAAACTTGAGCAAATGATAAAAATGGAATCAATTACTTCTCAAATGGAAGTAGTTTACAAACCTTCACAAACAAAATGGCAATAGTTGCTGGTTATTGTAACAAATAATTAGTTTTTTTTAAACAACATTTATTGAATTCTATTGACAATTTGGTAATTGCTTATAGAATATTTAATTACCCCCCTCACAATATACATGCTACACAATATATGCATTTTTTAAACTGCAAATTGCTTCTGTAGTCTTTGTGTGAAGATGTACTCATGTATATTCACCTGTAAAAATGTTGCAGAGGGGGAGCACTGAGCACAAATCATGCTGCTGCTGATAATGATTGGAGAGCTTCACAATATTCTGGAATTAGGTGATTAGGATTGACATTGTAGAGGAGAGAGGAATGAAGAGTTTGTGTGGTAGGCTGTATCCGAAGCCTGCTGAAGGTCATGTGACTTTTTCTGCCATTTTTGAATTCATGATCTGTGTCCTGGTTATTAGAAGGATAAAGAAGAGAAGAGATTATTATAGTTGCATGGAGGAGTGAATGCTCTAAGTCTCTACTGTAGGGGAAGGTAATATCTTGTATTTAATGAGTTTAATAGTTGGGATTTCACAAAACAAGTTTTCACTGTCAGTAGCTGTGACATATTTTTGTATTATAGTTATTCATGGTTGGAATGCCACAGCCCAAATGAATGTGAGAAGCAGTCTAGAGTCACATTCATTCTCTTCCCATTGCACATTTTCTTTGTATCATTAAAGGACATAATCAAAGCATCATTTTCAACCCCTTCCTTTCAAAGAGGCTGTCTAAATTCTGATGATTTTCTACATGTTGTTTTGTATATATGTTATTTCTGATACCCTAAAGCTCTGACCATGAAGTCACCACCTACGTCATCTCCAGTCAGTCTGAATCCATTAGCCTTTTTCTAACAGTTGTCCCTGGTAGCCCCATTGTATCCATCCATCCATCCATCCATCCATCCATCCATCCATCATCCATCCATCATCCTCTATGCCATATAAATTCTGATTGTGCACACTGTCTTGATTGTCCCAACCTTCTGTCTTACCCTTATGTAAAAATACATATTGAAGTCCATACTTTGCCTCATTCAGTGCTTTAGATTTTAGATGTCTTGTGTCCTTTTAAAGCCTTTGCATAATTTATTTCTTCCCTGTTACTGTTACCACTGTTACCACTCTTTATGACCGATACTAGATTTGGTGCTTGCTGGGTTGCTTCTCTAAATAAGCACTTTTTTTGCTCTCCTCATGCTTTCCCCCTTGACTTAGTGAAGTCATGAGCCCATTGAGGAAGATGATGTAGGCTTTCATCTCTCTGGTGTCTTGAAAGCCATTGTTGCCTAATTATTAAAAATGGATAATCTTATTTTGTGCTTGGAAGACTATGAAGCAAACTGACCAAAACCCCAGTCATCACCCTGACTGCTGCATTTCACTCTTTTCAGCTGTTGCTTGTTTCTTTAGGTTGATGTCTGCTGCCATACTTGGATAAGTCTGTAGATGAAATAAACAATAGCTTTTTATTCTCCTAATAATTATAAAAAGACTAATGATGTGTTTTCTCATTTGCTCCAGTCTACCAAACATTGAAGTAATTGAGGGGGTAAAAAAAAAAGATAAAATGGGAATAGCATAACTTGCAGTTCAGCCTTAGAACCTTCTTCTGAGACCAGAGCTGATGGTTTAGGATGGAGCTTTCTCGTAATTTTATTTCTGAAGCAACTGTTGGTTGTGAAAATGTACTTGTTTTCTCATTTTGACTATAAGTCTATCTTTTTTTTCTCCTCTCTGAACAAGCTGTCTTGAAGTGGAGCAGAAGGTGAATGTTATGGCACTGCATATTTGCAGTGAATTTTTTTTATGCTTAGGATGGGTCTGGTATAATGATTCCTGAAGGGCTGCTGGAACTTGCTTTTAGAAATGTGTGCATGGCTTCATGAAATGTGTCCACAGTTGCTCAGGCTTCCTGGACTGAGCAGTTCACAATGTTAGAGGTTTATTTGGGTTGTAAAAACTCACAAACTCACTCCAACAAGATAGCTCACTTCAACCATTTGTTTTCTTTTTACTAAGTTTTTGGGTCCAGCAGCACATTGTGACTTGAGGTATCTGCTAACCTTTGACTTCTTGTTCATGAAGCTTCTTATTACATCTGCCTGCCTCTCAGGGCTTATAGTTTGCTTAGGCCTTCATCCAGCAGACAACTGCTCAACTCTAAACACTTGAAGTCAAGGGAACTGCTTACAGTTTAAGATGAATGTGTGGTGTATTGGATTGGGGCCTTAAACAGCTGTATCTTAAGGACAGAGAACTTTGCTTCCATCTTACTTGTCAACTCCTTGTAATTATGGCTAAGGGAGCAAGAAAGCAGCGAGGAGATCAAGGAGACCTGGTAATGGTAAAGGAAACCTGCCAATTGTTCAGCGGCATTCAGTCTCTTTCTTTGTTAAATGGATTTGCAAATAAAAGATGATTCCTCTTCTCCCAAGCAAAAAGCTGTGTGATTAAATGAATAGGTAGTGCTCTAAAATGTAAAATTATGTGCAGTGACAGGAAGACATGAATGAAATATACTTGAGGACAGGAAACACCTTGGACAGCAAACAAGGTTTAAAAAAAAAAAGAAAAAAAAAGATGGCTGAAAACATGTAATGGTAAAAAAGTAAAGATTCTAAGTAGGACATGCACACACTTAAATATTTAAACCATGTGAAACAACGAGGGAATGAACTACTGACCAAATAAATTAGCATAACAAAAGTAAAGTTGCACTTCTAGCCTTTTTTTATTTTCATCCAAGAGACTGTTAATTGCTGGAGGATTAAAATAATTCATATTCAAGGATAGGAAGTGATAACAATGTGCAAAGCTTGGATGCTCCAGCTATACAAGAAACAGTGAAAGGAATACTTTTCTCTCTGTGTGATGTCAAAGCCAGAAAGGGGGGGGGAAAGGAGGGGATTGTGGCTCTTTGATGTCACTTGCAGAATAAAAATAATGCTGTAAAAGAAATAGCCTAATCTTTTTCTATTTATCTAAGTCCTTTTTTTTCCTAAAGAGTTAGGGCAGCATTGTTAATTGATTTTTCTGACACTCGGTATAACAGTTGTATTAAAAATAATTTACAAAGGATTTTTTATTTCCAGAAGCTGAGTCCTGCAGAATCTGTTGTAGGGAAGTGGGTAGAGAGTGGATTATTGTGCATCACTGTTCTCACATAATTATAATCTGCTTGATTGGTAAAATGGATGTTGTGCTTTTGCATCGTCCGTTTTCAACCAGTGGTATCTTTCCAATAAGATTTGCTGGTTTAGTAGTAATAGCATCAGGGTCTCTCATGCCCTTTCAGTATAAATAAAGGTTGTCCTAACAGCTGCTCAGATTGTGCTGGCATAGTAGCCATCTTTGCTGGAGTGTCAGTTTTTGGCCAGAATATTTTAACACACTGGGGCTTTTCTCTGGTTACCAATGGTTGAATAATTTCCAGCTGTGAAAACAGATGTGTGGCTTTTTTTGGAAGTAAAGTTAATTAGGGGAGTTTTATGAATTGGTTCTTTATTTTATTTTTTTTTTTTTATGGTGGGGTTAGAGG
>VYZS01043799.1:56046-74908 GCA_013400695.1 Neodrepanis coruscans | reverse complement strand
GTGACGGCCAGGCAACCCCAGCGGCCGGCCCCTCCCGCACCGCCGCGGGCAAGGAGCCGGCACCGCCGCTGCCGCCGTGGCTGCCGCCGTGCCACTGCTTCCCCTGCTACTGGGGGAAAACCAGCCCCCGCCACAGAGCTGCCACTGCCGCACTGCACCGAGGTTCGCCCTGGACCAGGTCCCGCCGCCGGGGCTGGAGGGTGTGGAGAAGCTGGCGGCGGGTGGCCCCCGGTTCGCGCGGGCAGGGGTAAAGGGTCGTCCACCCCCCGCCCTGCTGCTGGCGCAGGGCAAAGCCGCCGCGCGGCAGGAGGAACAAAGACCGTTTTTATTTTTGGTTTTTTAACCCTACGATACTTTTACACATGCTCACAAGCTTTTAATTACTGAATTCCCCACATAGGTCTTTAGTTCAATTTGGTTTGACCCCTCAGTTAGTGAAGAAATAAAAGAAAGATGAAATCTGTATTATGTTGCTATATTCTAGCATTTAAAGCTGGGGAAGAGGCCTTGGCAACACTGAGCAAGGACTCTGAGCTGGGAGAAGGCTGCAGGATAAGAGTACTGGTTCCCATGAAGAAGATGGATTATTTATCTTCTCAGAGGAGAAGGTTTTTATACTCCTGCTGCCAACCTAGTGATATACATCTCTTAGCCCTGGTACCCTTTGTTTGCATTTTTTCCCCAGAAAGCAGAGGATTGACACTGAAGTTTTTGCCATCCCTGCCATCACATGCAGCTCTGAGTGTGCTTCAACTGTGCAAACCTGCCATACCATTCAGAGCAGTGGGGCAAGGGACCACAGAAAAAATAGTCCCCTGAGACATGGAGAATGAGAGAGGTTGCTGGTGTTCTACAATAACCATACCCAGCTGTTAGGGTAGCTAATAGTTGGCTTCCCCTTGAGGACATCAAATGTGCTAGGTCCAGAGATGTCTGTGCCAGCAGATGTTTGAGATTCCAGAAGGAATGTTTGATCCAAGTCCAGTCAACCCAGACAGCTATGTGTCTGCTTGGAGTATTTGCACTGCAAGGTGCCAGATTAATGATTAGGGAGATTAACATTTACAGGTGCAGGCTGGGTTGTGCTAGTGAAATCTCCACCTGGCTCTGCCGGTGGACCTGAAAATGAATCCAAAGGGTTATACCTAAGGGTGAAGCAAATCTAGAGGGCTATGTTTAAGGGTCTAGCTACTGGCTGCCCTGTAGGTTGTTCAACAATTGGCTTTTCTGCTAAGAATACCAAAAAGATAACACTCTGTGCAGGCTGCATGACTGACCTTGGGATCAGTCCTAAACCTGGTTGGTTATCCCAATTTAGCTTTCATAGACTTTTGATGCAGGGAGCCAGAAAAGCCCAGGGGAGACCACCAGCAGCAATAAGAGGAGAGTTTGTTGGTTTGTTTTTTTTTTTTGCAGGTCCTTCAAATGAAAATAAACACACACAAACAGACTAATTTACCTTGATTTTATTAAATGAAAAATTTCTAAGTTTTGGCTAAAATGACAATGAGTAAGCTGGAAGACTTGTCTTGACCATTGTCATAATCTTTGGTGACAATGGGGTGGGAAACTGGCAGACAGCCAAACTACTCACAGAGGTGAGGATCATTTGCTGGCTGGTTCTGTTTTGGTCTTTGCTTTGCACTGGTAATTCACCAGAAAGTAATTGCAATGAATCTGATAATGGGGCCAACAGGCGCTGAGAGGAGCAGAGGAGCTATTATCATAATTCCTAAGGAGATTTTCAGAAATTAGTTGTTTAAATAGGCACGGGCAGCATTCATATGGGTACACTTCGTATCACATCAATAGACTGACATGAATTCCTTCCTTGTCATAAAAAAACCCCTATCATTAACAGGTTTTTGTATGTTATTTCTTTCTCAAGAAATTCAAACCCAGTAAGTTGCTTTAAGTGGGTTTGGGTCTGGTGATATCAAATCCATTTTAAATAAATTGGTCTAGACCACAAAGTTTCAATAAAGATCTGGCTTTAAACAGGAATCCCGTTTTCCAGATTGTACTATCAGGATCTAAACTCATTTCAGTTTTTTCTTAGTATGCTGATGAATTCTGAACATCTGAAATAGTTTCAATACATACAATAACTTGATTTTTTTTTCTACAGGCATACAAAGTATGAATAATGAATTGAAAGAACTGGAAAGAAAGAGTCTTAAAATTAATAGTAATTTTTTTTTCAAATATTGTTCTAAGCCCTTCCCTAAGGAACAGAGAAAATATTCCAACTCCACATGACTGAAAAGCTTTAACGCAAAGAACTCTCCACAGGACTGTTTTCATTTTGTAGTGTATTTTAAACATATGGACAGGGCAGACTGCTAATTATTTCTTCTCCTTTTGGCTCTGTTCCATGTACAACTCAGCAAAAGCTGAGCTCTACAGACTATTCAGTGAACAATCAATGGCTCTGCATTTTCTGAGTGCTGAACAAAATCTATGAAAGGGTGACTAGCTCTCAAGGCACTTGTTAGCCCACAAAAAAAACATATCCTTGCCCTTTCTGTCCTCAGGTGCTGAATCTTGCTCCTTCCACATTAGTTCAGAGGGGAAACAATTTGAGAAGAGACAGTTTGGTAATCTTATACATGATGTCAGAAAAAGTTATTCAGTGGGATGAGGGAAAGACTTTGCAATTAATGGGTTCCATGTCCTTAAATGCTGCTGAATGCAGCTTGAGTGCAATGTGACACAACCAGGGGGTATCCATGGCTTTTGAGTGACACACACAGGAAGATCTAGTTGCAGAAATTTGAGATGTTGCAGCCCATGGCTGTGTGCAGGGCAACCTGCTGTGCACTGTTGGCTCTAGAGCAGTGGCATCAGGAGAGGACCTGTGCTGCTGTATCTAGTGCCTCCAGCTGCTCCTTGGCAGCCATCAATGGTACTGACATTCAATCAAGCGACTCTGCACCATGTCTGCAGTGATTGGGTGACAATACCAAATAATGAAAATTACAACATCATCAAATTCAAGAACAACATCGACAATAATAATCGTACTAGTAGTACTACTACTACTACTGCTAGTACTACCACTACTACTACTGTTACTAATATCATGATCATATGTAGAGAGAGTGGTAATATCAAGAAACACCAAAGGTGAACCCTAGCATAGTTCTGGGGAGGCTCTTGTCCGTGGGGACAGTTTCCTCCAACAAGGTGCAGTTTGTGCTGGTCTTTCACATGGTGGTGTCTGACAACCACTTCAAAACCCTCTGTTATCTCCCATCAGTCCTGCAGCAGACTGGTGCTTATCTTTGTGTCTCGGGACCAATTAATGTATGTACTCTTACTACTGGGTCCTAAAATTCAATGAATACTTAACTACTATAGTGTTTGTTCTGTTAGCAATACTTTTATTCTATTGCAAACATTTTCCATTTCTAATAGGGGTAAGGTCTCTGCCTGATATGGTTTGTAGTCTCAACACATAGGCTCTAGTCTGGAGAAAAAAAATGAACAGAAAAAAAGTGTTAGAGTAATAGTTTTAAGATTAAATAAAGAGATGCTGAGGGTTCTCGTGCTTTGTGGCTGGGATGAGAACACATCAAGATGGAAGGGAAAGTCACAGATTATGGAGTTATTATTAATTATATTTTGCACTATTGCAACGACCCTGAGATCTAAGTGCACCTTGCAACCAATAACAAATTAAGTTGCAGGCTGGCCCTTTGATACTAATCATGGAAGATTTAGGCTTATATACCTCTGGCCAGGATAGACTTCAGTTTATTTTCAAAGAACTGTGGGGAAATTACCACAAATTTTGACTTAATTGTCCAAATTAGATGCATTATTGGGATGGGATAAGCATGAATCACAGTGCTTAGAACTGTCTTGAGGATACCATCCCTTCTCTCTCCTGTGTTTCAAGACAGAAAGAAGTGGTAGCCATGTCAAATTCAAATCTTTCAGGGTAGCTGAAGTTCTGAAAAATATTCTCTGTGCCAAGAAACTTAATGCAAAATTACATAAAACAGTTGGAGGCTCTTCACCTGTCTTCCCTTCAGCTTCTTCAGTAATTTTTTCTAGATTGAGCTCCTGTTGATGGACCTGTGCTCACTGCTGCTGCCTGTCAGGTACCCTAGCATGACAACAGCAGCTTTCCAAGGATTTCCTCGTGCCTAGGGAGGCAGGACCATGTTTGATAGTCACCCCATGACCCTCCTGCCACCTCACCAGACTGCACTGGCCATGATGAGCTGGCACCATGACCCACTGGGACCAAAGGGCCAGGATCCAGGATGAACCCAAACCTGCAGAGGAGGACAAAGCAACTTCTCTGGAGCAGTGTCAATCCCAGCCCTGGGGGCCTCTGTTGATGAAGCTTACTGGCTGCTGACAAAATGGCATGAGAAAGACTCTGAAAAAATATTTGGAGTGCAAAGGCCCTCATCCTGCTGCTGCGCCAAGGAGTCTCCTGCAACCTGCCTTAGCAGCAGCCTGCTTACCTCAGGGGACAATGGACATGTATCATCTTCTCATGCATCTTTGCAAATGCCCAGTATTTCTATGCCTAACAAACTGGAAAGCTTCTGCAATGGAAGCTATAAGAAAGGTTCACATGTTTATTCTGCGTGGTCTTTGAGTCAGATACGACTTTTGAATGCACAAAAGGGTTGATACTGTTCAGTGATGTGCTCAGGCTGCTGCTTCCAGAACCAAGCAGAAAGAGCAGGCTAGCTTTAGCTGCACTGGATCACTTACTTAGCTCTTTAGGAAAAAAAAAAAACCCTCATTTTGTTTAGGGATCTTAGAGAGCACACAAGGTATTTCCCACTGGAACAGCAGAGATGATAATGGCATTTACTGAATATTTTGATATTGCTTCTCATTCCTTTTCCTGTAGAATTTCAGTGTGAAGCAGCAAAAGAACAGGGTTTAGGTCTGGATTCCCCTTCCCCTGCCTGGCAGAGCTGGCTGCAAGTCAGGCTGTGGCCTCCCTATGCTGGGTAGGTCATGGCAAAGCAAGGCACAGGACTGCCAGAGGCGGATGCAGATGGGGAAGCACTTGCAACATCATGCCTTCATATCATTACAGTCAGACAGTCTGGTGATTGGCAGTTCTGTTCTTCACTGTGCTTTACCATCTCACCCCTCAAGAGATTTTTAAGAGAAAATAAAAATCCAAAGCCTGAGTGCTGGCAGGCAAAGCTGGCAGTGCTAAGCAGCTGCCCAGCATTCTGCAGCGCCATCCCTTCCCCCAGCCACCAAGAGCTTATGTGCCCAGTCTCATTTTGATGTTGCCTGCATTCAGATTTCACCTTTTTTACCCCCTCAGTTTTTTACCCTGAGACAAAATTTAGCTCTTGGATTTCCATGATGCTGTTCTCTCTCTGCTCCCAGCACCTAGAGCTCTTACTGACATCAGCCCCAGGATGGCTGTCACTCTCCCTGCCAAGGGATGATGAGCAAAGTGGCTTCCAAATATGCAGAGCAAGAGTTTTGTATCAGCAACAAAAATGTATAAATGCACGATTGAATGCATATTAGTTTGGAAAACTGATTAGATCCAGAAATAAAGGGATAGATTAGCCAAATATTTTGGGGAGACAGCATTTTGTATCATTTATTATTCCTTAGCTAACTTGACTTGGAATAGAAACTAACTGAATACTTGATTATCACATTGTCGCATACTGATCCTGTTTGTATCAGAGGTTTTTGCTCAGGATCTACAAACAATTTGTTGAGTAACCCAGCTAGATCAATATGACCTTTATCTAAAAAAGGTAGCCAAGGAGTTCCACTAAGAAGATCACAGCATATGTGAGGAAAGCTGTTCCTGTTTCTCTATAGTGTGGCTGTATGGTCCTGACTGGCTGTTAGCCCCCACCATGCAAAAGCATCAGTGAAAAAGAAGGATTGAGAGATCTCCATGAAAGACTTCTGTAATTTTAATGAGGAGACTCAAACAGGAGACTTTATTCCAGCAAATGTAATACCCAGGTAAAGGACTTCCCACAACCTCATGGGGAGGAAGGTCACTGAAGAGGCAGCATGTCTGATGCAGATGGGGGAGCAAAGGCTCTACTGAAAGAGGGAAAGGCTGGAAATGCAGGGGAGCAGTAACAGCATATCCACAAAACTATCCAGAACCAACTTCAAGGAAAGATCCCCCTCCTCCTTCCCTGTAGAAATCTGAACTCAAAACACCCCCCTGCCTACATAAGATTGGGTTCAAAAAGGAGGTTGAGGTCTATGGAGGATGCTCCCTACAGAATAATTTCTTTGCTAGAGAAATGTAGAGAAAAAAGCAATGCCCCAAAAGACCTGGTCTTGATGAAAGATTGCTGCATGGCTGACCTCTCCCTGGGCTTTGCCTGCCCCCTCCATTCTCACACAGCTCCCCGTACACACTTAGTTGCTGACTGGATCTTTCTGAGGATTATCTATTATCCATCTCTCCACCAGCCTCTGCTGAGCCCACCCAGAACAAGGCTGCCATATTAGTTATTATTACCAACCACTGGAAAGAAGGGGTGCAGGGGACTTTCCTATTTATATCCAGAGTTTCTCACTCTGAAAATGTCTTTCTCACAGCTCATAAAAATGTCATTGGATAAGCAACACTACTACTGTGACACTGGGCCGTCTCAGCCTGTCAGTCCTTAAAGTATTAGGACAACCTGGTGAGAAAAAAGGGTGAGTTCTGCCTAGTTTGCGGTCCTGTGGTATAAGTCCCTGGAGACAAAACTACCCTTGGTTTCATTTCCAATTTCTTTTTTCTAAAAAAAGAAAAATATTGGTGAATAGCAAGAGCAAACTGTTCACAGACTTCCTCTATTGAACAGGAAAACAAATGCTCTTGTGGCATCCTTAAAGAATACTGAGCTTAGCAGAGAAGGCAGAGTGCTGTCAAGAGATTTGGCGCTATTATCTATATTAAGTCTTTCAGCAGTACATGAAAGCTATTCCGCCGCTCTTAAAGTTATGCCAATGTGGCCCAAATATTTATAATCACAGTTGATTTATTTCATTCTGTGTAAAAGATTTACTTCTGATAGTATACATTAGGCAAAAGGGTGTAAAATCAATCTTAAGAGATTTTTATCAGCATATTCTTAAGGATACAGAATACACTTAATGATACACTTGCAGACTGGGTGTTAAAAGCATTACATGCAGGCATCTCGCATTACAACAGTCTGACAAAGGGGTTGATATATCTTCTTTAGATTCCTTTGCCAAGCAGCTGGACTAGCCTAGAACAGGACTTTCAAACTTTGCAATCATATCTACATCTTTCATTCCTACAGAAGGCTGTCAGATTAAGGGATGTGATACAGACTCTTCTCTCATAATATAAAAGGGCTTATATGGGCTTTGGAATGAAGATATGATAAAGCTTTAAGAGGGTTGTACAATTGTATGTTAATCCTTGGCAAAGAGATCAATATCAAGGCAAAAGACATAATGTTTTTGCAAAAGGAGGGATGAGCATGGATGTACTCAGAGAGAGGCAAGGCTACAAACAAGTTGCCAGGTGATGCTTGTAGTAAAAAATCAAATGAGGAGAGATTTCTTTTTGGAGGCATGTTAAGATTGTTTCTATTCTTCAGGAACCATAAATGTTAAAGCTGGAAGAGTCACATTTGATCATCTGACCTATCTAAATTATTTAGCACATCAGGTTTCTGAGTAGTTTATTGCTCAGTGTTGGTGCATGGAAATGTATATTCCCTGGAGAACACTCAAATACAGTTATGGACTCATTAAAAAATTGAATAACATTTAATCATGTATGTCATGCAGAATTCATCAGTAATGGTAGATATTTCACTGAGTATGTTTTGCTCTGCTGTAAATCACTACACAGCAGTAGAATAAAATATAATAAGATGAGAATGTTTATCTAGTGTGGAGGGAGCATAGCAATCAAAAATGATTGTTTCTCAACTAAAAACAATTGGATTTTGCAGACATGTCCAGAATCTGCTATATACTTGTGTCCTTGAAAAATATATTGATGGGATTCCTGGCCAGTAACAACTCACAAAAGGACCTGGTGCGGATGAGGCACATCATGAGTTGTGATTGCAGAGTGTATCTTGAGGAACATAATGAAGAGAAGAGCAGGGGCATAGTTTAATACTGGCCTTGACACAAAAGATTAATTTTGTGGGCACATTAGATTATCTTTCTATAGCCCTGGGCTACTCTCTCCCTTCCTCCTGGAAGCCCTGCCTGGGCTGCCTGCAGCCACTAACCTACATGTGAGAAACTGCCAAGAGAAACACAGGTAGCAGAAGGTATAGAGGAGCTGGCCAGGCTGGGAGGAGGAGGAAGAGGAGGAGGAGGAGACAAGCAAGCAGGTAGGCTGGGTGTGAGAAGGCAGCAGCAGGATCTGGAAGATGGGCCTTGGGTAGGAGGGAAGGGCAACTGTGTTCTTCTCTGTCACTGGGGTATGTCAGGGCTGGTCCTCAGCATCTGCCCACATTCCCACAACAACCCTGCTTACTTGACAGGTCAAAAGTCACCTCTTAAAAATGTCCCCAGTGTCACAGCCCTGCAAATCCTGCAGGGTCACTGACTGCAAAGCAGGTAATGCAGCCATCCCTATCACTGTCAGGGCTAAGACAGGTCTGAAGCCCTGGCTTTCTCCCTGCAGAGCCTTGTCAACCGAAGGGGAGAGGGCTGGGTGCTGCTCCTTTTGTTCTTGAGCAAACGCTTCTAAGATCCTGTCAGATACATATCTGCAAACACAGTTACATATCCATCACCAGCAACAGAATTTGAACAGAACAGCACAGGTGTGTGAGAGGCACCCATAGCCTACACAATTTTGTTTTACTAGCTTCAGCAAATACAATTCTTCCTTTTCCATGGGAGCAGCTGAGTCAAGTACTAAAATATCCTCCCACCCATACAAGCACTTTCAGAAGAGTTAAATACTTCGAATTTAGGGTCCAATAACTCTGGGGTTATGTGAGTTTGCGTTCTTTTTCAGCATACAAGTATGTATGTCCAAATTAGGAAACTAAAAAGGAAATCAGACTTTTTACAGATTTTGCAGATGTCAAATAAGTTTTGTCTTATCAGACAGCTTCACACTGTTTCCTAAGTCATTACATACACACACATACATACACACACACACTTTTACACCAACCATGCACAAGGGAGACCATCTGTGTCCGTGCTGCCCAAGTGACATCCACTTTCTCAGAAAATCCCCTTTGTGGTGAACACCTCTGATTTACTGCACTTAGTTGTACAGCACACATGATATAGACTTAGTTTGTTCCAAACTCCTCAGGTAAATATATTACATATTTTGTGGGATAAGCTCTAGAGGTCTGAGATACCTAACAGGCTCTGCACATGTCTTTTGCATCCCCATTTCCACCCAGGATTCCCTGCCTGAAAATACAGTGGCCATTGGTGAATAGACTGACTAAATTACAAGCACAACTGATGCACTACACATCCTATTCAACACCTCTAGCCCACACTATGCACAGGGCACCACGGGTACTTCAGACAAAGACACAGCATGTGTTGCCAGTTATCATTAAGCACCCTCATTTCCCAAGATCTGCAAACCAAAGATGGTAACTGCTAATAAGCAAAGTGCTTACTTCGTTTCCTCCACCCTTTTCGTTTAAAAGCAAAGGCAAAAACAGGACAAACAGTGCTAAGTGTACAATGATGGGGTTAGCTAATTGAGCTGTTTGGCAATTTCAGAGGTAAGCAATTGCACAGCCTTGGTAGTGGCATGCAATTGCACATTTGCACAATGACGTGAGGCAGCAGAAAGCTACTAGGATCAGAATTTAGTTGCAGGTCTTATTCTATCACTAAGAAACTTTTTTGGTAATTCTTCCTAACTCTAGGATTTTAAATAATGTATTACAAACTCATTCCCCTTTCCAGGGAGGCCTTTCTAACACCACCACTATGCTTTACAGGGAGGCTTTGCCCCTAGAAATCTTTATATGGTTGTATTCACTAACAAAAAAACTGGAAAAGTACTGTGCCTACTGCTCAGTAATGACTGGACTAAATTACGCCCTGGGTTGGTAACTGCTCCAGTAGAGCTGGACTCCCAAGGCTCTGTAACAACCACAGTATGCTCCTTTCCCCATGGAATCATTGGCATGAATGGGGCTTCCAAATTCAACGACTAACCAACTAACCTTACAAGAAAATCTAAATCCCCTAACAAAATAAAAATGTGCTCTACATATTTCTTATTCTAGCAACTAAGAAAGCAGCTGAATGTTCAGAGCTGTCCTGACAGCTGCAAATTTCCATGCTCAGCTTCTGAGTGGAGGACACATCTTATTCCAGAGAATAATGGATGAGCAAAACCAAGATGCTTATGAGGAAGCGCAAGTTGCAATTCTAAATAAAGGGCTAATGTGGGGAAAGCTGACAATTAGATTTACACTGGAAACAAAGTTTGTCAAGGTAGGTGATGCCAAATCCTGGTACTTGACAACAAAAACCTCTTACTCTAGGGGAAATCAGCACACCTGCTAGTGAAGCTCAGTTCAAAATCTGAGCCATCCCTTGATCTCATCTTTGAAGGTAACCATTACTTGCTTTGTTGGTTGAAGAATTTGAATCTCAACAACACTGAATACTGTAAAGTCCAAACATTAGGATTAACATCAAGATTTCTGCTAGTCTGAAGTCTTTTACTGTGTGACTATTCTCAGGTTCCTTGAGCAGCTTGAGGACTACCATGGTCTTGTTGATCTTTTGCTGTTCACTCTGTTTCAGGAAAACAGTAGTAATAACCAAGTTTCAGAACCACTTTTCCCCTAAGCATTCAATCTGCCTTTGCCCTTCAACCAGGGTGGATGGAGCACATGTTGGTTTATTATTGTTATTTCCAAACTAGCTCATCTAGGTGTGTCTCCTGCCTTTTGTAAATGGGAGTGTTATGTCATGTAACTAAACAGCTATCTAGATTTTAGAATTTTATTTTGGTTGCTCATGCCTGTGGTACCTCAGCCTGAGCGTGAACCTCAGCCAGAGAGAATAAAGTCGTCTTTGTTCATTCCTCCTGAAATGCCTCGAGTGGATCTGAAGGTAGTGAGAAAAAGGTAAATATATTTTGAATATGTGAGGAATGGATAAAACTGGAGCTGAGGAGCAAAAGATGAAGGATAACATGCTCAGAAAAGCTCATGCTCACTTCTGAGTCTGTGAGGGACTGGATTTTTTACTCTGTTTCCCAGCCTCTGAAAAATAAATGGCTTCTCATGAGCATAGGCAGGATCCCCCATGACGAGAGCCCATCCTGGCTGCCCTCTGGGGATGCTGCTGGTCTTCTGACCAGGACAGGACAGACAACATCCCAGCATGCCTTGTAGTTCTCAGCCTATGTCCATGCAGTTGTCATCCATATGGGTGCTGAGAGACTGGCTCAGCGAGTTCGGCAGCTCATACAGCTTCCCATAAGATACTAGATAATTGCTGCTGGATTGTTGTGCGATGAGTAGGTTAGATAAGAGGATTATTAAGCACTGTTTCATCACCAGCCCCAAACTATACCTCCAAAGAATACCAGATGCTTCCTTTAAAAATACTGTTTCACCCCAAACCTAATAAATGTATCTATTCTGAACTCCATCTGCTATTACAGTGTTTAACTAACGGGGAAAATGGCCAGTTTTAGATTTGACAGCTTAGGTGTTAATTATCATGTAGTAGGATCTGTTAATTACCTGGAAAAAAAAAGTAAGAGGTAAATATTTTGTTCATGTTTTCAGTCTAGGTAGATACAGTAATGATTTTTTCAAGCTTTCAAGCCAATTTTCTTAAAGTTTTCCCCATAATGCATCAAAACTTCCGTTCAGCAAGAACCACTAACCTATGGATAATCCCAGTGACAATGGGTAGCTGCTTGCATTAACTGTAAGATTAACAGCTTGCTGAAAGAGGGCCTGAGAGACGTAGGAGCAGTGAAGCTCAGTAGACTCAGCTTGGCAAGAGGCTGGTCCCTCCTCAGAGCTGCTTCAGACTGCAGGTGAAACCCCATCTCTCAAGGGCAGTGGGCAGCTTTAGGGTATGTTGTGTCCCTGTCATCATCCTCATAGTGCTGAGGACAACAGAAGCTGGAAATCACCATTTCAAATCTGGTTTTCAACTACAATCCCTAGCAACGTTCTGTGGCTGTTGGAAGGTCAAATCACATCCTGTCTCAGAAGAAACAAGAGGGATATACAGTGAGGTCACATCAGCAGCAGCTAAGGGATCAGTACCGGCATCTCCCAGCCGCTTGCTTTGGCAGTGTGCCAGCTACTCAGGGCCAGTAACTCTATGGTTTTCCTTTGCTCTGCCACTGTGTAGCATGCAGGGAAGGACTTATCAGGAGTGATAATTATGGTGCAGTCCTCCCATGCCACAAGTAGGCCTTGTACAGGATGGCAGCTGTGTTAGGCAATGCCAAAAATGCTGTGCTGCTGCCTGGTACCCACCTTGCCACAGTGATTGCACACAAGTGCAGTATCTGGACAGAAAGCATTTTGCAGGAGATTGTCACTATTTGTTGTCTCCCAAGCTTCTGGGAAGGTGATGAAGGGGTTATTATGGGTTTAGATACAATAAATCGGCCACCAAGATCATTGTTTTTGATTAGACCATAGACCCTGCCAAAACTCAAAACCACAGAATAGTCTGAGTTGGAAGGGACTTGTGAGTATACAGCTCTCAAGGAATAGTTCATACAGGGATTAAGCCCTGTCCTGGTTTAGGACAATATTAGGTTTATCAATGGACAAGAGACGGATAGGGAAGGCAGCAATTTATTAAAATGTAGATATATGGGGGAATAAATGGGTGTAATTGCCCAATTATGGCCAGCAGAGGGCGCTGTGGTTGCCAGCCGTGACTCCGNAGCTGGATGTAGGCACAGGAAAAAAAAAGTTATTTTTTCTTTGTCTTCCCCTGCGGTTTTTAAGCCAAACCATTACAAGCCCACAAGCATGGCATTCTTAGTACCATACTCTAACCTACTGAGCTAAAATCCTAGCACAACTAGCCAAAAGACTGGAAAGCTATAGTTTCACTTGTAGAAAACCTTCAGAAACTTCTGGGACCTGGTCCATCTTTGAGTTTAACCGGTAGTGTGGGAAGTCTGCAGAACAAACTGCTGCAGCTCTGTTAGCTGATGCTCCGTGGCACTTTGCTAGTGGGAAAGTGCTTTTGTTGATATGGTTTGTTTCATTTTGGGACTTGGAAGAGAGCTTTTTACTGTGTGTCTCTAAGTTAGTATCCACCTTTCAAGGACAAAAAGGATTCTGTGAGACATTTTAATCTCAGTTTAGGTCTTCTGGATTATTGTCTTCTATAATTAATTCTTTACATGCTGCAACATTCCCTGCTGGCAGCCTCCTTTTCATCTGTAAAAATCTGAAGTGTTGTAGGAAGCAGAAGGGCTTGCCAAGACATCTGTATCAAGGTTTTTAGTGTAGACAAGAAATACGTGTGCCACACGAGAGGTTCACTGTGCTTAAAACAGACCCATTCTACCACACTACAACATATCCAGGGGTATGACTATGGCAGTAGTATGGTGTTCTGTTTTCAGCACAAGCTTTGCCTCATTTTTTGTATGACAACTTATTTTGAACCCTCATGTGTTTTTCACTGTGAGTTGGTGAAAAAATTAATTACCAGAGAAAAAGTGCTTTGTATTTGATCCTGTAAGTAACTTTCATTTTTAATGGTTTGCCCTGCTTCTCTTTATACACATCTAAAGATCCTGTGAGTTTGGACCAATTTGTTGTTTTCTGTGTCCTAACAACCAGTACCTCAATTATTCTGAGCATTTTGTACCAACTGAGCTTAACAGCAAACATATGCACCACACTGGATCAGCTATATTCAAATGTTATGATAAAGAAGCTGCCACAAGAATGACACCACATGCCAAATACCTCGCTGGACTGGGTGTGGGGCTGCAAAAGATGAGTGTAGAATCTGAGAGCTGTTTAAATTCCATTCTTCACTACCATTCTTCACCCAACCATTCTTCACTCCCATTACTGACTTACACCACACACTTGACCCATATGACATCCTGAGAAGAACCACACTCTTTACTTTAGCAATGGTCTTGGTAGTAGTAAGACCAATTGCTTCCCCAGAGGCACAGAAACTGACAGACCCATGCGCTAACTTGCAGATATGCATAAGCATGTAATGGGGTCACTGATATAGCTTTGCAATAGAAAAGAGATTTGCAGAATTTAGGAGTGAGCTCTGATTTCTATTATCTGGCAGAAAGGAAGGAACATGTTGCAAAATGCTGGAAAGTGGAGGAGGATCTTGCTCTTCATTGTTTCTTCCTATCCTTTATCAGTTTAGATGAGTAGAGTATGGGCTGTGTCACACTTAGCTGCAAAGAATTATTTTGTTCTGTTGTCTAAGACAGAAATTAAACTAAGTAGCACTAGCTACCTTTTTTAGTTAATTTAAATAGCAGCCCGCTTCCTTATAATGCAGATTATATTTTCTTCCCTCTTTGCTTCTCCTTGAAGGCAGTGGTCACGTTCTATCAACATACTGGTTCCGCTGTTACCAGGATCAGCCTGGACCTGCTGAGATGTCTTTACATGTTTCTAATGGCATATGCAAGAAAGTTGCCCTCTTTTAATCAGATTTATGCAGAAAAGCACACTTTACAATGGCACAGTGAATTCTCTGATGCATTTAATGTCAAGGCAGGCCATTCAGACTAATATTAGCTCTAATTGCCACTCTACTTGTTCTTATATTCCTTACCTGCATCCTCTTTCTTGCCTGAGACAGTATAAACAATAAAAATATTTCTATCTCATCGCAGAGGTTCATTGAGTTGCACATTCAGCAGCAGCAGTAATTTGTGGGCTTGGAGTGGGCTTGACCCAGGTATCGTTCACTGAGTCTGTGACTCAACATGCATTAATACCAGGTCTCTATCTACCAGATCATCTTGCAGTACAAGTCTAATCCAGATCATAAACAAGCCCTCAACTGCATTTCTATCAAGTTAGTAACTGTGTACCTTAGGGAATCTGTGCCAGCTTGCGTCGCAATTGTGACCTGGCAGCTCTGGTGTTGTGTTCACCCTCTTTTTTTTAGTTGCTTTTGCATGACTGAAGGGTATCATCCAAATTGCATTGAGGTGATGTTTGGTGGTGGCACCCTAAGGGATCAACCTTCCAGTCTCAAGGACAGGTCATGTGTGTTTCCAAGGCGGTCCTGCAAAAGGTGTTCAAGGGAAGCTCAGGATTACTGCCAGCAAAATATTCCCAAATCCCATTTAGTAGCACAATTAATCCACACCTAACCGTATTCTTGGGCTTGGCAGAGCCGATTCCCTTAGATCCTGTTGTTTAAATTAAATTTCCTGATCCGTTGCCTGTTGGTGAATGCAGCCTAAGTGTTAAGGAAAGCGTTATCCACCACACGCTGGCACTCTGCTTTGGTGCAGAAATTAGACAACCAGTGAGATAACTTTGGAGCTGATAGATGCTGCCCAGAAGAGTCTCTGTTCACACTGTTTGCAGGGGATGAGTACAGATGGACTATATGCCTGGGCCTGCTTACATGGCTGTCTCTAGGGTTGGAACCCTTTGGAAGAGGCTGATGCCTACCCTGAGCCTCTCCCTGTCCTTTTCTCTTCTGTGTCAGGACCTTGTGGATCACCTTAGATAGCAACTGCAGGTTTGGTCTACTGGCCTGACAAGCTGCACAACACCTTGGTTTCCATAAGTCTTGCCTGGATGAAGCATGCAAAGCCAGCATGTGTACTCCTGTTACAGAGAGCAGTGAGGTAAATGGAGATGGTGTACTGTTGGTTATCTTTCATGCTCTTGCCTCCCTTTCCCTTTCTGAAGAGGTATCTGCCTCTAAAAAAACAGCGTGAAAGATGCTTTCACAAAGCATCATTGTCATATTCAAGAGTTGTTCTTATGTCCCAGCTTGTAATGCAGCCCAGTTCCGTTGTCCAAAGAAGAGCAACACAGTACCACACGTCATGGCTGTTGGCTTTTCACAGGGTCATCTGAATGAGTTAGTCCAAAAGGGCTTATACAAGGTGATGAAATAATTTTGTGGGATGGTATGACAGACTGTACTATTCCATAGGTTTCAAGAGACGGTCAATTGCATGGATTGGTGTCCTGATATATCCATGTCAGTACCTGTGCTTGGGTTCAGTCAGGATCCAGTTTGGATGTGTGGAAGTTGGATTCCACACTCTTCAAATGTTGACTGAGCAATGGAGCAAGAGTTAGCCCAGACACTAATGTGGTTGGGAACTGAGGCAAGGAAAAGTATGACCATGATTCATGTCGGATGAGTGTGCAAATAGAAGAGGAAGTCTCTGTGTCCAAAACTGCTTACAGAGCAGTGCAGCAATAGCCCCAGACATTGACCTTGGCATGTAGATGACAAGAAAAGACTATGAGAGGTCCAGTCAAAGACCTACACACAAAAAGCCTTGCTGATCTGCTGAGGAAATGTTCTCAAACATGAGCACTCCTGAATCAGTAGAGTCTCTTTAGGCTGATAGATTAATGTCTTGTGCCTGTCGCGTTTTTGGCACAGTGCCAGGCACCAAAAATCTAATTTCTAGATTCACAGAAGCATGGTACAGGAACAATTCAAAGTAACTGATTTAGACCATAATATCATTGGACTAAAGTCAAGTTCTGCTTTAGAAGCAGAGATCAGACAGTTCACACCCCCAAAAATCCAAAACATAAACAAAATGCAGTAACATAAATGTTAGCTGTGAAATATATAATTAATATAAATGCTAAGAGTAGGAAATTTAGTATTAATGTACAAACTTAGAAAAAGCTAGGAGATAAAAAGTTGCTTCTGCTGATAAGTAAGAAGAACCAAGTGTCTTCTCATCCCTCTTTTTACTTTGGGTGTTTTTCCGAAATAACTCAAGCATTATGTATTTAAATGTCAGACGAAGACTTGATATCATTCCTCCCACCTCATAAAAAGGAATAAAATGGACAAGGAAGGAAGCTGCTGGTAGGATTTGCAAGTTTGTCCCTGAACTGCCACAGTACAGTTTCACCACTGTGCTGATTACTGAAGGCTGAATCACTGGTAAGTAAAGGACTGTTGCCAAGAACTGCAAATGTTCCAGCCATTGTAAGAACAAAAGTATGCAACAAAAGCTCGTGTTCAATTCTTTGGATTAAGGCATACCTTGTCTGGGGGATAGTCCAATTTTCTTTCACAGACTTTCCATTGAGGACTATTAAATATAAATGCACCTTCTCCTTCTTATGGAAGCACAGAGAAAGAAATAACTGGAAGATGGAAAACTATTTAAACAAAAATTAAAAATCACTGTATGCAAGCTCCTAGGCACCTACCACTGATTCCTATCCAAAACAATGCAACAGGCTGTGGTGATCCCTGGTCTGTTTCAGTGTCACTCCTCTTCTCTTCCTGAAGCAAGAAAATCTAATTAATTTCAATGTGAGGCATTTTTCATTACCTTTATCATATTAGGGTGTCTAGTCTCATTTATGGTCTCTGAAACAAAATTCAATCTTGCACNTAACTCTGAAAATTCTCTGACATGACTCCACTCATTGCACACTTACACAAAGGAGGGAGTTAGGCTGCTGCTACGACGCTATTGGTTTCCCAGTTGCAGAAGATTTTAGAAGCAGAAAATCAGCAAGCACACCTGGCAAGGACTTACCAGGAACTTCTGCTGCATTAACTAAAATAGATGGATTAGAAACGTACCCTTAGAAAACTCATAATAAAAAAAACCTCAAACCACTAAGCAAACTGTAGTACGGTACGGAATAACAAAACCAAGCCATCCTTCAGAAATCCAAGTGTTCAGAAATCCAAGTGATTATTCCATTCAGAGAACAAAGACAACGGAAAAAGCGTGTGCTTTTTTTGTTTGACTGCAGAATTGTGTTCACCTTTAAGTCTTCTTCAGGAGATATGCCTTTTGGTTTGGTTTGTTTTGCCAATATTACCTTATGGCTAACAAATATATAAAAATTCATGTGTGGGCAGTGAAATGCTATTTTTTAACCTTTTTTATTAAAAAAAGTCTTATAAAGGGAAGCAAATACAAATTTTTAATTGCACTTTTTGAGATAAATTACTATGCAACCTTGGCTTTGTTATAATTCTCTAGTGTAATAGCAAAGGCTTTACATACTCTCATGTATACTGCCACACTTATTACTTATCTTACCATTTTGTGTGTATGTATATATATTTAATAATTGACAAAACCAGAAAGAAAGGAAGAACAGGGACAGTTTGTCAGCCCTCAGTTAGGCAAGCCTGTCTAACTAGTTGTCTAAAAAAAGTCAGCAGGGCATCTAGAGGTAAAAGGCTGGTATTTGCATTTTGCAAGGTAGAAGATTGCAGTCTTAGTCTACATACATCAAATGAGCTTTTGTTGGATATATATGTACTTCTCCTCAGAGCTTTCTCCAAGGTAGCTCATCTTCAGCTGCCTTATACCTTCATTATCAAAGACAAGCCCTCAGACAATCCTTACCCTGACTACCTTAGTACATTTCAGCTACACTGGTGTTAATATACCAGGTCTTGTTAGTAGTCTCCATTTTTTCTGACAACTGTAAAATAAGTATTTCAGCCAAGTCAATGAAAAATGGCATCCAGTAGATCAAACCGCACTCAAGAAATAATATGCCAAGAACTTGAGGGTTTAATATTTGGGAAAAGGACATGTCAAATAAAATGCCATAGGTAAACTTCTGCTTGGTGTCTTTCAAGATCACTCCTTGGGATGGGATGTCGCAACTGGGAACAATCTTATTTTTTGAGAAGCTTTAGACATAAAACTGACCTAAAACCTAATTTTAACTAA
>VYZS01043799.1:29431-52540 GCA_013400695.1 Neodrepanis coruscans | reverse complement strand
TCAGGAATGTTAATTTTTACTGTATAGAAGCAGCATCTTTTTGTTGTGCATTCTAGCACATAATCATGTTGGCCATCTTAAATATGGTTAAGCAAAACGAGCTTACGGAATGACTTTCTTTTAAAAAGCAATTGGAGTAAAAAGCTTGTATGAATAATGGTACTCAAGTATACTATTTATAGATGTCATTTATTTATACACCCTTTGTATATTTGTGTATTCATTGAGACCCTAATTTCTCAAGAAACTTATCTCTGTATCTTATTTACTCTTCTGGAGTGGCTTCCCCTTTCCTACCAGTCAAATAAACATATAATTGTTTAGAAACTCTACAGACTTGCCAAAATATGAAGTCATGCGCATGTAAAGGGGCAGAAGTTCAGATTTCAATCTGGCCATGTAGGGCAGCATGTGCTGTCCTAAACTGCTCTAGTGAAGTTGTTCATCTTAGTTGTTCTCCAAAGGCTCTTTTATTGGGAGAGAAAAAAGATCTGGCTGCCAAAAAGGAGGACGATGATGTCTGCAGAGATGTATCAAGGCTCTAAGAGGAAAAGCAAAACATTTATCTTTTCTTCTTTCTCCCCCTGTTCTGAGAGTCTCTGGAAGAAAGTACAATCCAAAAATATGGTAACTCTACGCAGGGCCATATTTTCCACTCCAGGCCATTTTCTAGCCTTCCAACTCACTGTATCGGGCCACTGACTGCCCCTTTCTGCTTTATTTCTTTGCCACTGGAAAGAAGTCTCTAATTGCTGTGTCACAGGCTTCTCCTTTGCTTCTGTGCTCTTGCAGTCTGTCATTCATCAAGTAGCTATAACCAGGATGACAGTCTGCTCTAATGACATACAAATATTTTCTTGGACTTTAGACATAACCCACAAGCAATATGCCATCATACAGCTCCACAGTGGAACAAGACACAAAACATCACTTCTTTTTTCCTTAGACACACATTCAAAGGGCTAGTCATCAAAATAAGGAGATATGGATTCAAGAAGAAACGGAGTTTTTCACCTTTCCCCAAGGCAAGAAAAATGTTTGTTATCAGCTGCATGGAGCAGGAAAAAAGGATCTGCTGGTTTTGATTTTAATTACACACAAACTGTGTGAAACACAAATTACTAAATATCACCCTATAACTCTCCCATGCCATTTAATGCTTGGGAGGATCAGGTTTATAGCAGCCTGTGAACACACACAGGCGGAGACCACATTTTTTCCCTTGCTTTCACAGCTTCCAGGGTCATTCTCTTAATACACTGAACAGTACCTGTCCTGGGAGTTTCCAGTCTGCCTGGAACCAATGTCCCTCCAGGTGAACTTAACCCTGTTATTTAGTGACAAACAAAAAGGTGGCTGCATTTTTCCTGCCAGGTATACTTCATATCATTCCAACTGGCACTTGTGATGAGCAGCAGCCATGCTGTCGGCTTGCACAGCGTTGCTCCAGGCTTTCTGTTTCGATCAAGTTGCTCAGTGTAAAACGTCAAAGCATGCTGCTGACCCAGAGTCAGCACGAGCAGGTAGTGAGGCAGAAATGCTGTGACTCCTGTGAGCTGAGGTCTTGAGAAGCTGCTAAGCAGCAGCTGTTTTGTGCAGCTTCAAGGGCAGGTCACAATAAAGAGCATTAACACATCTCAGAGCCTGACAGCTCAGCTTCTTTGCCACAGACAGCTCAGTATTCAGGCAGCATTTCTCAGCACTTAGAAGTTGACAAACTAAAGACAAGCACTCCTGTGATCATGCACAAGATGCAAAGGAGCCATGAAATGTGAATGGCACAAAGAAGAATTCAAGCTAGCCTTCACTCACCCCATCATTTGGATGAGCTGGAATAGTTCATTGTAAAGAAATCACACTGTGAGAAGACCACTGCAGCTCCCTTCTGCAGAGGTTCACCACATTTTATGGCTCATATGACAAATTTTTCATCAGATTGAGTTTTCTTCCCCTCCTTGAATGATATATCCCATTCCTTCTTCATTTGTTATTTGGCATAGTACATATGGCACGGCTTAGTGCAGAGAGGGGTGGGAGGAGGTGGATGTGCTGTGCTCAGGTGCTTCCTCTGGGCCATCATGCTTGTGAAGGCTGCAGGCAAACCCCACAGCATGAAAGCACCATCTGGGAGGAGGACAGGATGGCATAGGATGTAGGGCTGTTATTGGCATGTTCTATAAAATATGTGTCTTTTTGACACATTTTGGGAGATATTGCAACAGACATGCATATGGCCACCTAGTACACTTCTGGGAGCATGGCAGCAATCCAGTGGAGTTACAGATTAAAGCTAAAATGGAATAGGATGTCATTGCTCCTTTCAAAGATGGGTATCAGGCACTCAGGTCAGGCCCTCTGCATAACATTTGTAACTAAAAAAAATTCTGCCAGTGATTTTGTAATTTTTCTCATATTAATGATGACCTGTATTTTATCTTGATCAGCAGATATCTCATCTGAGACTAATTATGTCCTCCTTGAGTTCTACAAGGATTCTTAGATTCAAACTCCTGGAGAATGCTTGCCAGTGATATTAGGGAAAAGATAGGGAAATTATACAGTTACAGGGACATCTAGACTGTGCTTTCTTGCCTGGTGTCAGTTACACTGATTTTATGTGCAGCATTTGAACACTACTTTTGGGCGAGATTAATAAAAAAGGTAGCTGCAATTCTCTGAAGATATACTGGGGGTGTGGTGTGGTATGGAGGAGAGTCTCAAAATACTAGCCACAATCCAGTCATCTATCAGTCATCTACCCTTTTGGCACCAAACGCACCAGTTTCTTATCTGCCAATACCTTCCAGAGGGAAAAAGCCATGTAGACATGTCCCTGTAGTCTTCCTCAATGTGTGACACAAATTCAAAGCACATCTGAAATCTGATAGAGAATCTGTATGAGGATCCTGACAGCTGTTCCAGTTTTATACCTCTTTGATGTGCAGAAGCACTCTGTCAGCACGCTTCCTTTCCTCATGCATCCACGATTTCCAGACATATGCAGGTTTACAGTTCTTCTAGGAGCATCCCACCAAAAAGGCAACGTATGAGTTATCTGTCTGTTATTAGAATTATTCCCAATGCTGCATTGTTATTGATTGATTGTGTGCTGGCTGGCTGAATCAAATACATAGATTGTTCATCATCGTTAACTGATTGCAAGTTCATCCACCTTTGCCCAGTAGTCTGAGCAGATGGCTATTGACATCTACTTATTTCACAATACTGTTCATTGCTATCTTCCTTCTCATCAGCTTTTCCTTTCCCTCTCTTGTCCTTTTTGCTCTCCCTTTACCCCTGTTCCTCCATCTCTCCATTGCCAGTGTCTCTTCTTCTCCTCCTATCACTTCCCTGCTCTTCTACATCATGAACCTGTTTGTCACCATGTGTACTGGATCTGGCTGAGATGGAGTTTTTTTCCCCATAGCATCCCTCACAGTGCTGTGCTTTGCATTGGTTGCTGGAAAGGTGTTGATAACACACCAGTTTTGGCTACTGCTGGGCAGCACTGGCACAGCATCAGTGCTGCCTCTCAACATTCCTCCCCTGCCCTATTGAGGGCAAGACCCTGGGAGGGGACACAACCAAGGCTGGTTGACCTAAATTAACCAAAGGGCCATTCCATACCATATGATGTCAATTCAGATATAAAAGCAAAGGAAAGAAGGAGGAAGAGCGGGGAATTTCTTGCTTACAAAGTTTGACTTCTGAGCAACCACTACACGTGCTAAAAGCCCTGCTCCCCAGGAAGTGGCCAGGCATTGTTTGCTAATGGTGAATAGAGAATAAACTTTTCATTTTTTGCTTTAGTAAACTGCCTTATCTCAATCTGTGGGCTGTTTTTCCATCTTATTCCCTCTCCCCTCTCTGTCTGGGAAGGGCAGTGATAGAGCAGGTTGGTGAGCATCTAGTGTTCACCTAAGGTCAATCCACCACATCACGGATTTGGTGAAACTTGTGCTTGCCACAGTCTCCCTTCTCACTGCCACCTGTCTTTCCCTCTCTGTCCTCTGTTCTGGTGGGCACTCTCCTCAACTCCTGCCATTCATGCCCACAGCAGCTTCCAGGAGGAGAAACAAATGGGTTGGTACTGAACACAGCCCAAGGGATTGCAGGGACCTGAATCCACACCTGAGCAATATGCAGTTCTGAGTCCTTCCTCAGGAGATGTGCAAGTCACAGCGCACCAGATGAACCAGAGGAGAGTGAGAACAGGCAAGAGTTAAAAGCAGGCTTTCCTACAGTACAAGGAATAAGACTGAAGCTCTGAAGTGCTTTGCAGTGGTAGTGCTGTTGACAAACCCTTTGCTGACTTGTACTGTGGCTGCCAGTGTTGCACAAGTCCCAGTGGGAGAAAAAAAACGAACGAGGAGGTAGCTTGTCTGTTGGTTAGTGACCGTCTTGCTGGCGTACATGAACAGTCCTTTACATAGCAGTGGTGCACATGCGTAACCTTAGATGACAGCTAGTGGGACTGAGGGCAGCAGCATGCTGGTGAACATCCACTGAGAGCCATAAGCCTCCAGTATGTCCTGTTGCATTTGACAAGAGCCCGGTCAGAATGCCGACTGGAAACAGGCACATTTGTCTTCAACACTGCTCATCAGCATGAAAAAAGAGCTTCCTCTGCAAAGCACAATACAGCCACTGAGAGCTGAAGCCCAAGAGAGGGATGCTGGGAATAGAATGTTCAAACATGACCCACAGCCTTATGCATTTCATGGGTCAGCACTGGGGATATTTGTGCATCTCCTCACCTGCCTTTCCACTCCCATACGTGCTTGGCAGCCACCGTGCTCTCTTATCAGTGGCCATCACAGCAGCAATGCAATGCATGGATATTATTCACAGTCAAGAGGAAAGGGCAGAGGCAACTGGCCCTCAGCCCCTCCTCTTCGATGCATGCACAGACTCAGTAACACCACAGACCAAAAAGGAAGGCTACCAGGGACACTCAGAATGCTCAAGGGAAAAAATAAAAAACAACCCAGGGAAAAAAAAGGCTCATTTTAATGACTCGAAGCCTTGCACTCCTGTCTGTCTTAGAAGGAGTTCTATTGCTCTCCAATCTTAAAAATAGTCTTGTGTTTGGGAATCATCATAGTGCAGATCCTCTTTTACTGGAGGGTTGATAGCGAGGTGTGAAAAAAAAGAGCAGACAAGGATCTGGAATGGAAGGCAGGGAAACGCTTAGAGATGTGTCAACAAGAAGTGCTATATAGATGCCACACTGAAAGGACTGTCAGATTTCTATCTAAGCTGCTCCTCCTCCTGGTTGCATTCATCTCCCAGTACAGTGCTTCTTCATCCATACCATCCCTGTGACTGTGATGCTTCTTTCAGAGAAGACTGTGTTCTGACAAGAAGTACACAGTCCTAACCACCTTCCATGTTCATAGGTCCTTTTCCAGAGCAGCGAGGTCAAGTCTTTGGTCCCTGTTCTGTGCAGTGAGGCAAAGACAGCATGTGAGGTGTCCCTACCTGAAGTCCAGGCATGCTTTACTCCTCCTTTTGATCCCTGATGGAAATAGACCAGATTGATATTCACTTCTCATGCAGAAACTCAAAGATATCAGTTCTTAGGTCTCAAGCAAATACCTGTGGGGGACCAATGAGACAGCTGAGAGATTTTGTCTAATGGTGGCACTGCACGTGCCAACACACTGCTGCAAGGCAGAGCTTTGGCCATGTTCTTGCATGAAAAAATTGAAGCTGTTTCTCCTTCCCAGTATATGCCAGAAAAAGCACAAATGAACAGTGCTACTTTTAAGTTGATTTGCTGGACAAATTATATCTAATGAAGAAATGGCACAAGTGGGCTGTAGAAATGAAGTATATGTGGAAGGGAAAACTGTGTGAGACACTCAGGCAGGTCATCTCAGACCTGTGAGCAGTAGGGGAAGAGCAAAGCTTTCCTGCACCAACCCCCACATCCGCCTGGTGCATGGGGAGTCCAGAAGAGGAGAGCATGCACAGTGTCCCGAGCATGGCTGCTCAGGCCAGGCAGGTCACCCTGGTTTCATTGGAGGGGCCAGAGCAATAGGCTGCTGGCTGAGGACTACTGTGGCTTGCTGGCACAGTGGAGCAAACCCAGTGGGCACCAGTGAATTGCTGACGAATTTAGCTGTCATGCCTCTGCAAGCAGTAGGCAATGGGTCACAAGGGAACTGAAAACTCATCTTCAAAACTGATCTCACAAGACATAGAGACACAAATTTTGGATTCAAAATCTCAGTTTTCGTGAATTAAAATTGATCAAAGTGTGATTCATTGTTCTTATTATGAGGGAGGAGATGCAAAATTCTCCAGAGAGAAAAGACATGGCCAAGTTTGGGTGTGTTACAAAGGTACTTTAAATTACCCTCTCTTTATTTTCGTTTTTATCTTCTTTTAAATTAAAAAGAGTGTTACTTTTTGGTTTTGTTTTTTTTATTTTTCAATCAAATTGGTAGAGTTTAGGCTTTGAGCAGGACAGAAGACACCTCCACCACAAACAAAAGATGGTTTGTGGAAGCTTGTATTTGACAGCTGTCTTCCAACAGGTAATCAGATTAAACAAATGTGCCAGCTAGTCACTGTAAAAGAGCTAAAAATTACACACAGGAAGATGTGATACAGTTGGTTTTGATGGTTTCCCCTGTGGTTTTTACTTCTTCTTTTGGTGAAAGTTAGGCAACTGTGATTTTGCTCATTTCCACTCTCTTCAGAAATTGCAAAAATGTCCTATCTATTTTTTTTTCTGTATCAGCTTCTTTGTCTTGCTGTCAATTCAGAAGCATATCTAGTTGTGCACACAGATTAAGGCTGAAATGAAACATATCTAGAAAACAGCATTTCCCTCAGCCAGTATTTTATGCAAATAATCACCAAATCACAGAACCACAAAACAGTCGAGGCTGAAAAGAACCTCTGGGAACCTCCTAGTTCCCCCCCGCTGCTCAAAATAGCTGACATATGGGGACCAAAAAACAGGATTGTGCTCTGCCTGTCACTTCAGTGAAACGTATGTAGATATTTTGGAATACAGACGGCATTCCAAACTCATAAAGCAGGCCAGAAGCACTAGTCTTCATCCCAAAAATTAGCAACAGAGGCAAAGAACCAAATGAATTCGTCTATACTCATGCTCTAAATTATTAGTTTTTGACATAAAAGCACACCAATGAAAATGTACTGAGCATTTTTGTTTAAGCAGAATGCAGTGTGTTGCTTTTGTGCTTGCAAGCCCCTGACTGTGTGAAGACTTCTGTCTTCATAATTGCCTTAGCCACCAATTTATGATACACATCTGAGATGCACTCTCTCCATTGACATTTAGATATAAGGTGCAAGTAGTGATGTTTTTGAAAGAATGCGCAAAAGCAGCTGCATCCAATGTTTCTCTATGGGGACACTTGTCAGCATCATGCTGATGTTGGCCACCACCTCATTCAGCGTGCTCTTTGTGTTAAGTTCTGAGTCACTGACCCTCCTCCCTGCTCCCTCTAGGCAATCAAGCCCTCTAGGAAATCAAGCCCCTAAACATTGATTTATATGCATCTGAACTCTGTTCGATCTAGCTCTTCATGCCTAGTTCTTTACTACTACACACTGTAGGAGCAAAGCTAAGGCAGCCAAACACACCTGTGCTTGTACTCACACATGGCTCTGCCTGAGTGAGCAAGAGGAAGTTGTTCAAGATCATATGCTTTAGGGGACAGGTGGTCTGCAGTTAGGCTCTCCCTCTGGACAGGGTCTTTCTTGTTTAATCCAGCAGCTCTAGATTTATTTGCAGACTCTTCTGATTAAGATTCATTGATGCCTTTTGTTGATATTGATCTCACAACTCATTGTGAGATTTTCTTACCCTCTGTTTCTTGCCACATCTTGCCAGCTGCCATCATCCCCATAGCAGAGTAAGGACAACGAGCCTCAGACTCTGTTTGAAGGGTGGACTCTCTTGGGGAGTGATGTCCAAGAAAATAATGCTCTAGTCATCTTTCCCCATGCCCATTGTACTTGGCCCTGTGCTGCTTATTATTCAAGTTTGAGCTTCTGTGATTTCCAGCTGAGCAGTGGAAAGCAAAGCCTCATGGATTTTGATTTGCTCAACACATCCCTTTGTGAATGGCAGCAGTGGAGAGACTGTTGCATGAGAAGTTTCAGCATCCACATCACAAACAGGATAGCAGAGGCAGTGAGGAAGAAGCCTGGTGAGTCAGTGAACACATGGACAGGTAATTGGACACTGCCTTTGAACACTGGTGGGTTTGGCATGCCTTCTCTGTCCACAGCTTAGGTGCAGTTTCAGTCTGTTCCTGAGAGCCTTGAACAACCTTCAGCTTAATGCAGAAGATCTTTAATTTAAATATTTTGAATCAGAGTTTTACTCTGTTCTTAATAAGCTCTAAAAACGACAGCTAAGTTTAACCAGCACAAATTGGTAGTTGGGAAAGTCCTAGGAAATTGGATGGAGATCAGGAAACCTGGTTCCTGATCAGGTGTTTAGACTGACCAACTGACAGCCTCATAGATCCTAAGTGTGCAAGAAAGAAAACTCAGTGTCTACTCTATTCATTAACTCAAGACTTAAAAAAACAAACAATACAATTAAATATTGTTATAATCTAACATAATTAACTTATAATTAATTACAATTGTCATACCAAAGTCAGATAAGCCTCAATAATATACAGAAATTTAGTCAAATCACTTAAGAAATAATCAGATCTTATGCATTTTAAAAAAGAGGGATGCCCTTTATTTAAAAAGTTGGAGAATTTTGACAGAGCCCATAAAGTTGTGATCAAAAAAGTTAACCTTCTGTATGCTGAAATAAAACTACCATCTGACAATATGATTATCTCAGGGATGATGATTAAAGCTTTCTTCTCAGAATTACATTGCTGAATGATTGAGTACTTAAACAGACTTCTTTGTGCCTTTGAAAATCATATTGGCAAATCTTGAAAATCTAATTGCTGCCTTTCCCTGCCTCTCCTCTCAGAGAGATAAGATAATTTGGTAAGAAGTTTGAAAATTTTATTTACCAATAATTGTCGATTATTGATTCTTTTCAGACTTTTAAACATACAATGCATTCTAAAAAACAAAGCCTTCACTAGATTGACTCAATGTGCTCACATACGATATGCCTGTTTTCACACATCAGATTAAGGAACATAAAAACACCATGGCATTTCACAGTATAGAAGAAAAGGTGTGGGAGGGAAAGGAATAAAAAATTTCTGAAGATATCCGAAGTCTGAGAATATAACAACTCTTTCAGGTTTCCGGATTTATATAAAGTAAAATCTAGGACTGCAGCCAATAAGGCAGATGGTGATATGCTGGACATCACATCCCTGAATAGACTTTTGCTCTCTTCAAGATGATTATTCACAGACTGGTAAGGGCACTTCTTAGTACTGTGACTTTTATCTGCCCAAGATACACGGTCCTAGAGATTTTAGAATACTCATTTTCCATATTCTTTTTGAGGCTGGTTCTTTTTGCTTTCCAGAGAATCTGTCAAAAGTATTTTGACAAATCTGGTATGAGGCCTACCTTGAAGTCATCTCAGTTACTAAAAACTTTCAGGTCAACTCCCTAACTAACATCAACTTCTAAGAATTCTTTAAAAAGTAATTTAAATACAGTCAGTGTTCTGCTTCCCACAGTGCCTCCCTAAACCAATTATGTACAAAATCCATAGACAGACAACCACTTTTGAAGAAACTGGCACAGTCTTATCTGGCTGAGATAACATTGTGTCACCTATGTAGAGAAGGTTCAGCATAAAATTAGAAATCACTACTAAAAAAGGAACTATGATAAAACATTCATCACTAAGAATTTGCCTATCAGATCATGTGATTTTTTTTCCAAAAAAGGTGATATAACATGTTTTACTAGCTTGCAAATGGGTTCCAAGTCAAGCTGTTTATCAACTGAAATTTTGAAAGTATTTTAAAACCATTCAGGAGCAAAATTCACGTAAAGCAATAAATGGTATATAGCAGGTTTTCATTCCTTAAACTGATCTTCCAGCTCCCTGTTGTCCCCTCTCAGGGACTTCACAGCTCCCTGTTGTTGATAGCAGAGGATAGTTAAAATATACAGCAAATACTGTAAAAGTTTCCTCCATTGTGTTATTTCCACTGGGAGCTGTGTTCATGGGAATGTTACCATCTTGCAATACTATCAGCAGTAGAAAATATTATTTACTTGAATCTACATAGACATTTACATCATTCTCTCCTTGCTGCCCATAGCAAGCCACATTTTGTCCAAAGTCAGAGCAAACAGAAGAAAATAAATACTATGCTGGTGAATGTGATTAACAAGGCATAAAACATTGCAGCTGTGGCAACTCTTAGAAGGGAATAGAAGCAAAAACACCGACTAATTCTTTTTCTGCCCTGAAAACCAGAGCTAAATCATGCTGTTAGCAGAACTACTCGTGCTACAAGTACTCTTGTACTAGTACTAGTGCTATGACTCAGAGGCAGTTTCAAAGCTGTGATACTTGGAACTGGGTGGAAAACTTTCCCTACAAGAGCTTAGAAACTATTCTTATTTCTTTGGTCTTTGCCTTGACACAGTTTTTCATCTCTGTCTCTGAGCATGCCTTTTTGGCATATATGCTTTACCTTGCATCTCTTGCCTGGACTAATTCTTGTCCTACTGTCCGTCACTTAGAGGGATTCCTTAAATTTATGTTTCTTCTTCCTCCACCAGAAGGCTTGCAGATGGGGTATTTGATAATTCATGGGCCAGGTAGGCCAGGAGGCTCTGATTAGGGCTGTTACCATGGTCAGAACAGAGGGAAGCCTAGACTAATGGACAACTGCTGGAGCTGATGGTCATATCCATGTGACTTTCCACACCTGGCTGAACTACAATTCCCATAACAGAATCACAGAATTAGCTAGTTTGGAAAAGACCTTTGAGATCAGCAAGTCCAAACTAACAACATCTCATCCACTAAACCATGGCACCAAGTGCCACATCCAGTCTTTTCTTAAACACTTCCAGGGACGGTGACTCCACCACCTCCCTGGGCAGCCCATTCCAATGGTCACTCATGCTTTCTGCGAAGTATTCTTTTCCTAATGTGAGGGAGCATGAGCATTGTGTAAGGACACACCTTCATCTACAGATGCAATGGCACTGGAAGCAGCACTTATAAGGAATGAGCAGACTTTGGATCACTCGGTTGTACTACTTCAAATTAAACTGTGACAAACATCGTGGAGTAAAACATATATTCATACATTTTTAGTTACATAGCCACATATATACATGTTACAGCCAAGTATTAAAATTCTTATGTATCCATGATTTCACACTGACTTTGCACTGTACTTATATCACTGCAAAAGAGGCTTAAAAAATACACTAGATTTTCAGTAAGTGTTAATCAGTTTAGCTTTACTGCAGTGCCTTGCCCTCACTTTGTAGAATCTAATCCAGACCTGAATCACTAAAAGTACACTGACTTGTACCAGCTAAAAGCCTAAATTAAAAAAAACCCTCATGAAACAATGAATGTATTTATCTCTTTGAATCAAAACAAACTTGGGTGAAAGCAAGCCATACTACTTTCCACAGGTTCACCAAAAATTTTTTGTTTTGCAAATATGACTGACACAAGAAATTCTGCATCAGAATCAAACACAAAATTGTTACAATTGCATTTCTGCTGCTAATTACTTCTTCCAGTTCTCATCCATATGACTAAAGTTTTGCCTGTCTGATAGAGTCGGAGTACTAATAAGTATTACTAAAGGAATTATTTATATTGAACATAGTAACAAAATGACTGGCTGATTTCTTCCTGTCTAAAGGACACATCAATTTGTCTTGAGTTTGAGTTGTTTTTCTTTAAAGCTCTGTAACAAAATGCATTCTTTTTTTTTTTTTTAAAGGGATTTAAGCTGATAATGCCACTATGAAGAAGGCAAATTGCCACGGCTGACAGCCATGAGTATATAATCTGCGTAATCCTTAAGACTCTCTCTGCAATCTATTCTGGCTTCCACATTGGCATTGTGGACTTTGCTGCTAGCTCCTCTACCAGACTTTTCTCAGCAAGATCCCTAGGGCATAGTCTGAATGTCTAGGATCTCATCTCTGCTTGGTGCCTAAACCAGAATTTTTTATTTTGATTGTAACACAGCTTTTACTGAGCAGTCACGACAGCGTGGTAGAGTCTTGCCTTTGAATGGTTTTTCTGAGGAGGATGCAAGTGGAGCTTTTGCTGCTGAGATTCGAGCACACTTTCGTTGACCTCTCTCTGAAACAAAACTCTTCACCTGCGAGTAGTACACTGCGGGAACAGATTGTGAGTGGGGAGTCCTCATGCAGTCCTTTTTGGGAGAATCTGATGACAGACAGGCAGGTGGCATGCTGAGGCTGCTGCTGAGTACGGGAAAGGCACTTGTACCTCCCGTCCTAAGGACCACTGCCTAAAGCACAGAAACTCTTCGGAGCAGCACTTGCCTAGGTCCCTGGACATATCTAGGGTACTTGACAGGTATTCAGCCCAGGGTGTAGTCCATGGGCTCTGCCCAGGGATAGCTAAGAATAGCTGTGTTTACTAACACTCTAACACAAATGACAGCCAAAAGCAGCATGACAGGTACTTATGGGAGACACAGGGGTTGATAGGGAGGAGTCAGGACCCCGCCTCCTCTTTCTGCTTCATTGATTCACTCAGCATCTGCTTCCTTCTCTATACAATGGGAGTTTTTAAGTTCACTCCCAGTTTTGATGGCTGGATGAAAAGAAGTGAAGCACAGTATGATTAATTTTCATACCCTAATTTTCATAAGCAGCTATTAGGCTTGCTCATGATTTTGAAAAGCTCGGTCAAAGAGAAAGTCAGAGTGAGATCATGATCTGGCTCCTTCTCCAGCTCTAGAAAGACTCGGTAGTCAGTGGACACCGAAGCTTCTCATGCAGCAGGTTTATACTCCACTCTGAGACACGGCAGTTTCAACAATGTAGTCAAACTCAGTAGCTGGGCAAGAGAAGAGTAGTATTCCCACGAAGGAACTTGTTTGTCTGACTTGGATATTCAAATTTTATCAGACAGGATCTCCTTCGGCAGTAGGCAAATTTCCTTCTGTCCTGTCTAAGGAGTAGCACAGGCACCTGTTCAGGAACATGACATCATTAGGTACTTCAGTGCAGCAACAAGATGAGTGTCAAAGCAGGGTGAATTGGGGCACAACCCTGAAAATATCAAGTGATGACATGAGGCTCTGGAACATTCAGTTGTGACCTCTCCCCTTCCTCATTGTTCACGGATGTGCGTGCTGGGCTTATGCCATAAGAAAACAAGGTAGGAGAAATGTGATGGATTTATCCTCAGTTTTTACTGAGTACTCTCTCCTCAGGAAGGGCCACCAAAGGGATATTTGCTGTGGCTGACAGTATTCAGCTCCCAGAGATAAGGGAGATAAGCAGTGAACTTGAGGTACACCACCTTCCCCCCTGCCCTGCACCAGGCTCCTTTGCCTGGTCCAGCCCCGTGGGGGCCAAAGACAGGTACCCCATGAGCAGCAGAAACGTGACTCAAGGTGACTCAAAACACCTTGCTCCAGGGCTGGTGTGGGACCTTCCACACACAGGGTGTGGGCTCTGGCATGTGATGAGACTTGACGCATGCCATATGGAAAGGATTTACTACTGTTGTTCCAAAATTAAGGAAGAAAATAATTTCCAGGGGTTGATTCTGAACAGCAAGGAGAGGATCCTGCCCTGAAGTGCCCTCTGTGAGAGCCCCTCTTTAACAGCAAAGAAGCTGCCATGACCGTGGCTTTCCCACTGTAAAGGCAACCTCTGTTATCATCAGCACCTTGTTATCAGCTGGAGAAGTCTTTAATTCTAATTAAGAATTCACCTGACTTCACCTAAATATCTGTAGTTGGGAAAGACATGTAAGCATAGGCATAACTTGGTACAAGCTGAGTAATAATCTTCATAAAGAGGAACTCAGCAATATTAACTGTCTTCTAGAATAGGCAAGGCTAGGTGAAGAAAAGCAAGGAAAAGAAAGGAGAGGAAGAAGGAAGGAAAGAGGAAAAGAGAACAGAAAAAATGGAAAAAGTAGAGTGGGAAGGGGGACTTTCTTCTAAAATGGACATTTTATTTTGTTCTACCCTTACTCTTTCTCTGTGTATCTATTACAGGTCCAATGTTGCTTTTGTTTTATCAATGTGCATTAAGTGTGTCACATCCCTTTGCAAAAAGCCTTGAACAACAAATGAGCCTCAGTTTTGGTCGTGCTACAAGCAAATCCATTTATGTCAATGTCTAAGGATCATGGTAGCTTTGCTTGAAAAACATTAAATGGGTAGTGAGAAGGTAATTTTAACGTGTTAGGCTGTGTTCTTAACTGCTTAATTTAGTTTGAGCCTGGTGTAATTTTATTTTTCCACCACTGGTGTGAAACCTGGAATAACTCTCTTAAATCTCCTGTACAGTTAATCCAAAAGGCTGCTGTTCAGACACCAGAGTAAGGCTGGACAGTTGCAGTCATTTTAAGATGTTCCTTAAGGAAAATAATTATATTTAAAAGGAATACGTTCTGAAGACTTTTTTTTCTCTGCTTAGTCTGATGGAGTTTTTTTATCTCTAGATATCATTTGTATATGACAGTATTAAATTGTTATTTTCTTTTAAATGTTTCAATTTCTTACCCTTGCTGAAAGGCTGAAGGCTGTAACACTGGTATATCTGCTTTCCAGGGACAAATGCAAGTAACCAGGACTTTGTAACATTTTATAAATATTTCTGAATTAATCTAAAGACAAGGTAAATTAAATCCTCCAGTTTGCATTAAACAAGCCAGAACAAGCTGCTGCTGATTCTGCCTCATATAGATGAGCTTTTCCATTGCTCTCTGTCCACAGTGGCACTTGTGTCACAGTCCATGCTTGCAGAAGGGCATTTAATATCACGTCTCCTTAGCAGATGATATGCTTAGGCTATTGTAAATCAAAATTACGACAAGGAGCCGTAATCTCACCACATTGCCTTCTTCCAAGATGGTAATTCTGGTGACAGATTAGGGTCAATAACTGCATGGAAATCCAGCATATACTGAGGATTTTAAAACACCCTACCCGCATAGAACTGCCTGTGTCTTGGGATGACTACACTGCCCTAGCTGTAAAATGCTGCTAGCAGTACAATTCTGATAGCAGAGGCCTACCAAACTGATCCCTTGAGTCAGCATCATGCTCAGTGAGGTTTGCCGAGTTCCCAAATGTTGCTGCAACAACATTCTTGCTAGTGACACACAAAGTGGCTAGTGCAGCCCCACAGAAATACATGGCAGCAAGTACAGAGAAGCAGATCTCTGCTGTGCTCTGGGGCCAGGGCTGACCAAGCAGAGTCTCTGTCAGGGAACACCTGCAGCCTGGCAGCACATTCCAGCTTCAGAGCAGTGCCTCCAGACACTAGTGATTTGTCACACTAAGCTGTTTACATCCATCTGCCATAACCACGTCAGGTGAAGCCATTTTGCACAGCCTTTATATTGAATGTCCATATTCAGATAGATGCTATTGGGAGGCAAAGGACACATTTTTCAAGCCTCATGGTCTAAATTTGTAAATGAAGATTGAAAGGTGCCTTTGGTAACTGAGAATCTATGGCATTTTGGAAAACAGGTCATTAATCTAGGTGCCTATTTCTGTGCACATTTCTAACTTTTGTTAGAAACACAGAAAGCGGCAATCTTCCCATTTTGAAATGTAGATGTGATTCAGATCCTTGACCCAGAGAACTGTACTCCTCTGTAATCTTTGTCTAAAATGATCCTGATTTCTTACTTCCTTGTTTGATTGGCCTGCAGGGTTGGATCTAAATAAACTTCCTTGGTATATATGCCTTGGAAACCATACTTTGTTTATGTCAGATCTACTCCAAACTGTTCATGGTCTGTTTTGTTGTTTCGGTTTTTTTGTCTGGTAACATCTAAATGCACATTTACAATGTCAAAACAATGTAAGGATAATTTTGCACTTAGAAAAACTGCATATGGAAAAGTTTGTCTGGGAGGTGTTGACCCTGAAGGTCTTACAAGGTAGAATATGCTGTCTTTATGATTCACTTGAGCGAATAGATCCCACAGGGCCTTGCTGGATAACATTAAGTAAGGATAAAATCACACAATTCTTAAATGACCTATGAGGGTCATCAACAGCAAGGTGCAGCTGCTATTGTGTCAGCCTGGCTGTACTGCCAGGAGATGCTCTGCTTTTTCCATTCCCTGTTATTGTACATAACTGCACTCATGAGAGAGCTAGAGATACAAACTGTGATGATTATTGTACCAGGCTCTAGTAGTCACACTTGCTTTCCAGCAAGCTTCAGTATTTATCACATAGTGATGCATCTTTCCCCTGCCACTCTGAGCTGTGGTAGCTGCTGCATACGTGCAGAAGCAAGCGGTCCCTGCTTCAAAGTAATATTTAAATGCCAGCACATACTGAAACACAGTAAGGAGTAAAGGAACATAATGACCAGAGAGAAGGGGGAAAGATATGAAAAACATGGTAAAAATGTAGGGTTTGTGGTTAACATAGCAAGCAGAGGTCACAGCACACCAGGTGCCTTGTCCATAAGATAGTATTCTACAACCTTTATGGTTTTAGTGAATCTACAAAGATTTAGCTATGTGTCTTCCCACAATCAAGGGATAAAAGTGAGGGTGTCCAACAAAAAAACCCAACCAAACAACAACAAAAAAAAAACCAAAAAACCCCACAACCTCGTATTACAGGCTGATTTCAAAAAGAACAGTCAGGGCTCCGTTATTTCGAAGTTTAATTATTGAGTATTCCTACACTGGCAGATGCAGTCCTGAGCACCGACATCACAGCTAGCTATCTAGGAGGAGAGACAGAAAAGAATTTCATTTGGACAAGTTTAGCCACCTGAAAAGGACATACTTTAAAATGTAGCCCAAGTATCTCTATTTCTGCAATGTAAATATACTTCCTAGTATAATCCCATTAGATATTCCCTTCTTTACCCAGTAAGGCAGGACTGAGCTGTGATATCCATAATTTGAAAAGTAAGTCCTTCCTTGAGTTTGATACATTTGGTTTCACACAGGTGGAGCGACTCATCTCTCGGTAAATACGATGACCAATACAGTTGTACCATGCACAACACAAAAATCAGGCTAAATCATTGGCTAAAGCAATGGAGGGCTTGGAGGTGAAGCCTATCCCACAACCAAAAGACTGAAGCTTGGAAGAAGATGAGGGATAGCAGCATTACTCTCAAGAAGAGATTCATCTCACTTCTCTGTACTTACCCTCAGTCTAAATTTTAGACAATATATTTTAGCTACTATAACCCACTGCAGGTTTCTACAAAGGAGTTCGCCAACGCTTTTTCTTGCTTTTCATTTGTATATACAACCCCCACTTCTATTCCATACTCTTCTGGATGATGACTTCAAGAATGCAGAAGCATTACTAAAACTGCTAGACGGAAAGATTGACTTTTTTTTTTTTTTTTCTCTGAGCAGGCACTTTCACAGATTTACATCAATGTTTTCACTTACAAGCTGCCTGAAATATTTGGTTTGGGGCTAAAGCATTCCACATACAGAACTTACATGCATGCTATGTGAGTTAAAAGAACACCAGTTGCTGGACCAAACATTTGAATATCCATTACATTCATAGCTTACTGGATATTTCTAAGAGAAAATCCTTTTGGTACTTTTGGATTGGTTCTAAAAAAGTGAAATAAAAAGGCCAATAGCATGATGACCCAGCTTGCTTCCAAATCAAACTTTTCTAACAAAATCTGCCCAGATGTGGCCAAGTGACTTCTGCTAATATGTGAAATGTATGTACAAATTATAGTCATCATGTTGACTGTGAATACAGATTAAAATTTATGCTTTTTTAATTTTCTATACAATGTATGCTTTGACATTATTTTTTCAGTCAAATAATTGCTGGGTGGAGAGAATATGTGGCCAATGGCAGAAGGTTAATTACGTGATCAAACACCTACTACATCTTGCTCAAAGAGTCCTGAAATGATTACACACTGTTGTAACTAATAGCCTAGTTTGGACTGCTGCTTGGAGAGCTACCTTCAGTTTAAAAGAAATGCGTAACTTCTATCTAAGAATTTTCACCATTTTTACAAATAATGTTGTATACCATAGAAAGATTGTCTGCATTTCTGAGGGTAGGGGATATCAGTTTATTTACATGGTCCACTTGACAACTTTACATACACCGTGTTACTTTCTCTCCCTTCTTATAGCCATCCAAGTTCTCATCTTCTTCCTCAACACAGCAGTTCAAGATAAAATACTTTAACGTAGAGATCCGTAGTTAAAAATAAAAAGGTATCAGGAAGGTTTTTTCATACCTGCAGCAGCTCTGAACTGTTCTTTAACTGATTGCATTTTAAATTTTATGGGATAAGGCCAGGAGAGATTATCTGATAATCTAATGTGTATACCAGCCTTTAAATTTCTCCTCAATATCTCTACATTGAGAAAAGCACTCCCTGGATAAAAAGGGTTTTCATGAAAATAATTCAGTATTTGTCTCAGAATGAATCCAACAGATATTCCAGTATTAGATGACATTGACTGCTAAACTCGAGCTGGGACTTGACTCTCTTCCCATGTGGTTCTTATTTTCAGGAGCTGTTCACCTGAGGACAAACACACATCTTGCTGAAGTCAACATGAATGCTCACATACTACAAGACAGTAATACTCTCATCCACCTTGTTGAACATGGATCACAGCACACTTCAGCAAAAATAGTGCAAAGACTGTCCATGCTCTGAGTCTACAAATGCAGGGATGCCTGAGCACCTTGTCCGGGCAGAGGACCCCACCTTGAAGCCAGATGAACAAGAGCTTCCACACTTTTTCTTGACTCCTAAATGGTCCCCATGACCATTTCAGCATCCAGATCCACTCCTTCATGTCCAAGTATGTGTATCTGTAAGTACCTGTAAGTCAAGTATCTGTAAGTCAAAAGGTTAGCAAGGTCTGGCTGTGAAACGGAGAGCTCAGAAACAACTCCTGGGCACAGACTAGGAGTCAGCATGTGCCGACAACCACTCCAGCAGGCAATTTGCATGCAGCCACTCTGTTTTAGAGCTAAACCAAATTAAAACCATGGAGATGGTATGGCTAAGTCAGTTGGCTGCAGGGATAGAGAAAGGTCCTTACACTGTCTATTTTATTACTACAAATATAACTTGAAAGGTTTTGACCCAAGAAGTATTACTAATAAATTCATTTGAAAGATCTTCTACACATAATAAAAACAAAGCGCCTTCCAGCAGGGAAGTTTCTTGACACATTTTGTAATTCATCTATCTACAAACCAAAAAGTAAGATACATTTATTAAGATAGCTGCCATTTTATACAGTTTTGTGCTTCCCTCCGCCTAAAAAGAGAGCAAGGATAATTGAACTGAAAAACCTAAAGATTTCCAAAACCCAATTATATAACTTGCCACACTTGCTCTGTTTTCCCCTCTTACTTAGATTTTAAAGAGGTCAAGGTTATTAAATATAGGTTCCTATATTCATACAGTAAGAAAAGCAGAATCTAAACATACATTCAAGATTTTTCATGCAGTATGAATTTGCCCACTTAGCCTATATGTATTATGTTTGTTTACCAATTAGCCTATGAAATTGATACTTCGATGTACACAGTGTGTGCATTTCATGCAGGTGAGATAATGGTGCAATGAAAAACTTCATTTCCCTGCCTGACTCATGCGTGTTTATAGGGTCCAAAGCTGCAATCCATATTCCGGCTAATTTATTTCCCTCAGTGGGTGTGTTGTCTATGTAGGGACTGCAGTTTGATGACCCTGGTTTGCACTGTTGGCTGCTCTAACATAAGCTTTTTCACTGCATTATGCAAAATTACAGCTCCAATACTTCTGTTCTAGAAACACGTGTACACTTTGGAAGCTATGAGAAAGGTTACTTTAATTTATTTCAATCTTACTATGAATTTATAACTTTCAATAGTAAGCTGACTTACACAGAGTGGCACTATACATCAATGCCTGCTGCCTTAGAAAATTAATGCTGCATTCTGGCAACCATATGGGCAGCTGGCAAGCAGCCAGGAGCCAGCAGAGCATGACACTACTTTCACACAAACCTTCCCTATGCAAGAGAACTGTTTGCATGAACCAAACCAGACAAAGAGCAGAAATAAAGGGATCCTGTACGTTATTGGTGCTCACAACCACCAGACCCCCCATGGACAGATGTATGCCAACATGATTAATAAGAGAAGCTACACAGACAGCAGACAGACCCTTGTGGCAGATAACCACATGGGCACCACACTTTTCGATGTTTCAGGGAACGGGGAGGATTGTAAAGGCCTCCTAGTATATATGCGTTTCTTCTTTATGGCCCTCTCTTGTAGTTGGTGCTCTCACCTCTGACAAAATTTAGCTTGCAAACTCTAGAGGGAAGGACATTTATCTTATTAGCTCTGCAAAATGTATATTAAACATTGAGTGCTAAACAAACAATCAGAATAACAGCTTACAGTAGCTTAGTTATCTTTAGCACCTTGAAAAAGACCACTGTTCAGCAAGGAAAGAAATAAAAAAAACTTACTATCACTTGCAAGTAAAGAACTTTTTGTTTCCTGTTCTTTTGCTTTGCTTACCCTATTATTTCTTATCAAACATGATCTTTTGAAGACTTAAATCTAAGTCTTCCAGCAGCTTCAGTCAGACTACCTACAGGAATGCTGGCCTGAATTGGAAACTCCTCAAATAGGACTCTGTCTTCTCACTATGTAAATGATAAAACTCTAAAAGAATATAGAGGAAAATTTAATGGTTTTAAGTAATTTTATGCAATACCTTAAATGGAAGATGCCTTGATGATAGCTCAAACACACAATCCTGTTTATGCTTCATGTGTATAACACTTTCCATTCATAAACATGTCTAATTTTTTTTTTTTACAACTGTTCACAGGAATCGTGTCATTCTCCAAGTTTTACAGCAGCTGTTTTACTTCTCATTGCAACAGCCTTATTAAAGAAACAGGGATTGCAAGTGAAACAGCACACATTTTCCACTGTGAACTAGCTGGTATACTATAATTTCATGCCTTAGTTCCATGCACACCAGCTTTTCCAAGGAAATCAGACCTTATGCTTTATCTCCCGCAGTACAATCTTCATAAGCACACTGTCCTGCTGGTTCACTCAACTAAATCCTTGTCTACATTATGATTTTCTTGAACTGTGGTTCTGTACTAAAGTTGCTGTGATTTGACTGTTGATGGTAACAACTTGTTCAGCAGGTACAAACTGGCCTGGTTCTTTCAGTGCTGCTTCAACACTGTCCAGTCATGGCTGAGTTAATCAGCAGCTTTACTGCTGCTGGTATCTGACCATCATTGCTCCTGCCACACAGAAATACATGGGATTTCTTAGAAGTGACACCTAAACATTATTAGCCTGCTCCAATTATGCTAATTTTGTAGGATTTGTTTGTATCCAGGCTAGAGTCTAGCTACAGTTTAAAAATTCTGACTAGATGCAGTTAAACTAGAAATAAACAAATTCACAGCTGATTATATACACCATATGGGTCGAGGACAGCAATAATTCTATTCGTACTGTTCCTCAGCATTTGAAAACCTAGGCATAGGTTTTCACCAGCAATACTTTCAGTAGGCAGTTTTCCCAGAGCAAGCAACTCTTTTCCGCAAGAAAAACAATTTTATCTATGTAACTTGTAACAGCAAAATGTACCTAAAAGTCTCCTTTCTAATACTGAAGTAACCAGACACTGTTTCTCACCCTGTGAACTGAACAATTCCATATTCCATATCCAGACAAAGCCAAGCATCCAAATCAACACACCACTGTCATCTGTGAGAGAGTACACAGCTATCTGCCTAGGTTGTGGACTATCCCATCACAGATTTTACACAGTTTCTGACAGGAACTGCTATCTGCTAACACACTCTTTCTAGATATGGAAAAAAAAAATCAGCATATTTCCTCCCCCCCAAAAATATAAAAGAGGTATGTTTGTTTATTCCTTTTATCTACACTTTACTTCTAAAAGGAATACAGCATAGGTTTAGTATGATAGTATTACAAGAACTTGGTTTTGTGTCCCCCTATTGAAGTTCTTCAAAGGGAGCTCTCAGAAGGGTTTTCAACACCTGGGAAGTTTGGTACCCAAAAAATAGGATCCCTTCTCTCCTTGGAAGTGTAAAGTCCGAACATGGCACAGTTACATATGTAGGGCAAAACTATAACTGATCTTCACCTGTAAAACCAGAACTGCTAGTGGTTGGTTATACAGGAGCTGTACTATTGGATAAAAACAATAATTTAATTGCTTAATGTAGACAAGGCCTCTGAAGAATGTTTTTGTTCAAACAACCCAGCCAAATCAAAACTACATCAGCAAAACCCACTCCTCTGAACTCCCGCAGCAAAGAGGAACTTGAAATACTTTGCCAGGTACACTAAAAGGAAACAGTATTTCCCGTTTTTAACTACCCGAAGAAACCAAAAAAGATACACACTTGGACAACCGGGTTCAAATAGGATTGCTCGAGGACTAAGTTTCAGAGGATGCTCAATGCACAACCAATGACTGCTAAGTATTAGGATGCATTACGTACTTCAGCAAGTTAAAAAACAAAGCCAAACCCCCAGAGCTAGACTGGATTCCAGCATCTACACAACGGGTCATGTCAACTGACACGTTTTGTGAGAAACCACAGATAAATTACGTATCCAAAATCCACTAAAATGCATTTGATGGTTTAACCTCGTATCCGGTTCATCCCAAACTGTGGAAATCACTGTCGATACAGCCTTTTTAGACAATTCTTTTCACGCGGCGCTCCCAAAGCGCATCATAAACATTATCAAAGGCAGCAGCGCCCGGGGCAGCAGCGGAGCGTCATTCCCTTGTCCCTCGGGGGCGACCTAGGAGCGAGCGGCCGGCCTTGACCTGCGGCCCCACCGGCGGTGCCGCCTGACCTCTGCCCGCGGGCAGGGAGGGCTGGGAAGCGGCCACATTCCCGCCCGCCCGCCCGCCTGCCTT
>VYZS01043799.1:4952-28406 GCA_013400695.1 Neodrepanis coruscans | reverse complement strand
GGGAGGAGGAGCGGCGCAAACTCGCCGACATCATCAACCACTGGAACGCGAACCGGCTGGACCTGTTCGAGATCAGCGACCCCACCGAGGTGAGCGACCCCGCCGGGGCCCTCCCGGCCGGCCCATTGAGACACCGCGCCCGGGCCAGGCCGCGCCCCGCGGGCAGCCGGGCCCCCCGCCCCGGCCAGGGAGGAGGCTCCGCTCCGGGGCGGGGAGCGAGGGTCGGGCCCCTCGCCGTGTCTGGGGGAGGGCAGGTTGCGGCGGCCGGGAAGAGAAAGGGAGCCCAGGGCTGGAGCCCCCCGTCCTCCCGCGGGCACACGCCGGCCTGACCCTGCGGGACAGGCGGCTCCGAGGCGGGCGAGAAACCCGCTGGGAGCTGGAGGTGGCGAAAGGGGGTGGGAAAGGACGAGGATACAGATGCAGCCCCCCTTCCCTAGCGCTCAACCGGGTACCTCCTTGAGGGCTTTTTTTGTGTCTGTGTGCGACTTTAACAGAGCCGACAGGCGGCTGGTGGAGGAGGAGGACTGAGAACCCCGATTCTGGCGCTTTTTTTTTTGTTGCCGGCCTGTTTGCTTTTTTCAATATTTGGTTCTGTGCCTGAGGCGCCTCTTCCAAAGCAACCTGCCGCGGTCCGGCTGGTGCAGTGCCCCGGTGGCTCTCCCAGGGCGTGACGGACAGAGCGCTTTGGCCCTCGGAGCCTGCGGGGGGCCAGACCTCGTCCCGAGTGGGTTCGTAGTCCTGAGCTCACACCTTGTGCTGGAAAAACACAGCGGGTCGTTTCTTCTTAATGAAACGAGCGTTGCTTGATGGCCGAGAGAGGCTGGGTTCTGCTCTTTCAAAAAAAAAAAAGAAAATGTAACAGTCAAACCACACCCTCCCGCTGCCCCTTGTCATGTTCCCTTTGGCTGGTTCGTGCTGTGCGTCTGGTTTGAAAGCGGCAGGGGGGGAGGGCTGAGGAAGGCAGGTTACAGCCCTGTTTGTGTGTGACAGTGGCTCCCTGCTCACAGGGTGGAGGCTGGTCATGTGCGTGTTCCCGGGGAAAAGGAGGAAATTCTCACTTGCTCTTGGCCTGGCCCTGCTCCTGGTTGTTTATTAACAGAAGCCACCGAGAAATCGCGTTGGCTCGGTCTTGGAGCTTGCTCTGGTTTCTGCATCCAGGTGTTGGCTCTTAGCAGAGCCGTGAAAAAGTCTTGAGAGCAGTTTTAAGATTATTAACTCCTATATCTTGAAAAGAATTGCTTTGTGTGTTTCAGGTCTGTTCGTTGCCGACTGTTTCTTGATCACCAAGATGGGTGTTTTCCGTGATTATTTTTTGCATCTTGCAATATTTATCATAATTAGAGTTCTTTTTGCTGGCATTGCTTAGGTTTAAACAGTAGTCCTGTTGTCTGGCAGTCACTCTTTCAGTAAAGTGGGCTGAAGCCGGTGTGCAGGAGCCTTCGTGGTTGCGTTTGAGATCATATCACAGTCTTTCTGGAACTGCAGGTTGACTGCTGACTGCCCGTGGCTGAGCTTTTTGTCTTATTAATGCATTTGTCTGCTCCCAGTACATTCGGACTCCAGCCTGTTTTCTTTGTCTTTACGGCAACCTGTGCTTCTGTAGTTTTGTTACTAAATGGTTTAACAGATTTTCCAGTTTTTTAGGTCAGTTTTGGGGACTTTCCCCAAAACCTACCGGCTTCATTATAGTTCTTATTAAAAGAAAAAAACAATTTTAATTGCATTTGCTCTACGCTCGTGCAGTGAAGTCGCTGGACCTGTGTGACTGCTGCCGTGCTTGCCACTGTCAGAGGTGACATTTCAGTTGAGCTATTGATAGTAAAAAATTAAGTGGGTTCATATCTCCTTGAATGCATGAGCTTTTTTAGCCTGCTAGTTCTGAAAACATTTGATAAGACTGCAGGTGCATTTACATCAAACTGACAGCAGATAACAGTTTCCTAGATAAAGTATATTTTCCTTCCAGATAATTACACTTACAAATGTTCACATTTATTTTCCATCTTACTCTGAACTGACCCAAATTTGGCGATGTTTTCAACCCAGATGATGGTGTGATTCACATGGGTGCTATTTATCAGCTTAAATGAAAACCCTTTCACTAGACTGTTTGAGAACTGACAATCCTCTGTTGTTTTCCCTGTTTTTCCAGGCTCAACTTGACCATAAGGCAGGTCTTGCTTATTGTAGGGACTGCAGCAAGCCTGGCATCTGTGAAGATGCAGTGATTTGGGTGTGTCTTTTCGTTGTGGATGTGCCTGAGCTGGGTCATTTGCAGCTGTCCGGAGGTGGTTGTTGGCCTACTGGGTTAACTTTGCAGCTGGGATGTGCCCCTACTGCAGCCTGTCATGCAGGAGCTGTGGCTCTCTGGATCAGCTCACCTGGTGCCTTGTAGAGGCTTCTCCAGGCATCGCTTCAGTGACAGCAGTCCCTTTGGGGTGACTTGTCTTGTAAGTTCCCTGTAGAGAGAGAGTAGGATTTTCCAGAGGTGGTAATCGCTTCCTTAAAAGTAGGGATTCAGAGAGGTTTATGTTTGGGGTAAAGAAAAAGTGAAATCTAATGTAAATGGACTGGAATTCTGCCTGCTTAGGCAGTGACAGGGAAAGGCACTTGGATGTGACTGACTGATGTGTCTTGGATGAGTTGGACAGGTCTGATTCTTGGGTGGGACATAATTGCTCCAACTCCGTTGTCTTCATTGCAGAGTGTTTTGAAAGTAGTTTAAATGTGTGTGTTTTTTTTTCAGGGAAGTGGTTCATGAAATGAATTCGTTTGAATTCATTTGAATTTAATATTTTATTGTGTGGACTAGTCCTAAGGGATTAAAGATCTACTTGTCTGCTTGACTCTTTTGAGAGTTAGAAACAAATTATTTCTTAAGGTATGTTGCCTGTAAGACATTGCAAAGCAAAATCCTTTGACAGGGCGTATTGAGTTCTGTTACTGTTTGTTAACTTCTTCTGTGACTTTAACAGTTACTGAGTCATTCAGTGCTGCTTTTTCCCAGCAAAACAGGAATTCTGACTTTATTGCGTGCTCAGAGTTGAGTATTCCTTTCTCCTATGTGAGGGAGACTGAAGAGTTACTGGGAGTGAGGGTTTCATATCTTCATTTATGCTTTCACTGAAGCCATTCATGGGCTCATGCTTGAGAGCAAAGTGGTAATTTTTACTTAGTTAAGTGTTTACTTACTCTAACAGTTGTTGCTCTTTTGAGAAATCTGTTAATTTGCATTATTTTTGTTCTGAAGTTGTTTTTTTTTTTAATTCAGAAAGTTGCTGAGAGAAACTCTGTGTCTTGATTTGCAAATGAACAAAACCAAACCCCTGTTTTTGAAGTCCCAGCAGCAGTTTAAACTCTCAATGTTGTCAGGAGTGCTGCAGGCTTTTGCTAGAGATGTCTGTAATACTGGTCATGATTTAAACTTGATTAAGCTTTACTGTGTCTGCTTTAAGTGGTGAGGCAACCACTTTGACAAGTCCGAAAAAATTCAGAAGTGTCTGGGGAAATGTGGGGTGAATCTTGTTTTTGTTTGTAGAGGAATTGGCAGGTTCAGAATGAAGCAGTATGCTAAACCTTTTCTTTAAATGTTTCCCCTTGCCTTTGTTCCAAGTACTGCCAAGTTTTTGGATGCTTTTAGTATTTGATATTCAGTTTGGTTTTTTTTTCCCCCTCCCCTGCCTTTTTTAGACTTTTTTTGGCCAGGACTGGAAACACAATCAAAATACATTTTGCAGTAGGAGGTAAATTGATGTTTTGAACTTAAGTCTTGAGTGATTATAACACCCAAAGTTTTCAAAAAGGAGTAAGTTTGAATTAATGATTTTGTAATAAGTGCATCGAGTTTTTCAGAAACTTTTAGATAAGAAATTATTTGCATTTTTACAGTTTAACTTTATTATTTTCCTTTTTAATAAAAATGCTTACTGCAATTACGTTATTTATTATATAAAATAACTGCATATGAATGTTTTGGGGGACAGCAAGGAATCAAAAGGTGCATTTATCACTATTGGATAGAATACAACAGTGTTTTCCTGAAATTCCCTTGAAGGCATTGGTTTAAGATCCCATTCCTGAACTAGTTGTTGCAATTATTGCCGGTCTTGATGGCAGAATAATGTCTCATCTTTAATGTGTGCTGTGTTAGCTGCATGTGGTGTGTTTGTTCTAAACATGGTTTGTGGGTTAGGAATGTGAACTGCATTTCATTTCTTTTGAGACAGACACCTTTCAGGACAAATGGGGGCTCTTTCTAACAGTTGCCCAAGGGCTGGGGGATTGTTGTCAGAAACATTGATCTGTTGTAGTTCTGTTTCCTAATGGAGAATACTGATCTAATATACCTACATATGAGCAAAAGCAGAAAGGTCTAAGCAAAAAGCTTAGACAAATAACGTGCTTTGCCTTAAGAATAACTCCTGATGCAGGTTAACTTTTAAATGGCCATTACTAAAAGAGAGATTTGGAATGTCTTTACAGCTATTTGATTTTTTTTTTGTCTGAAAAAACTTCTGTGGGCTTAGCAACAAGATATTAGATACAACTCTTCAGAATAAGGGTGGGGTCTTTTTTGTTTTATGTTAGTTTTGTGGGGGTTTCTCTTGTTGGTTTTCTCATATTGACCTCTCCTGTTGTGGTGGTTGTGTATGTTTGGTCTTGTCAGTGTGTTTTAAATGGTTTTCTTTGGCTTTAAATACAAATAAGCCACCTATTAACAGAAAATGCTGCACAGTACGTTGGACGGCAGAATATTTCAGGGTTGATGCAGTTTTTTTCTTTACTCTCTGAGTTCCGATGTGATTCTGGTTCATTAAGTGTTACAGGGAAGACTGATCTGACATTAGCTTTTAGTCTTTCCATGGTAGTTATGCAAGCTTGTTATTTAAATCTAGTTAAAGCAGTAAGAAATGGAAATTTTTAGGCTTTAACCACCCTGCAGGTTCTTTTCTGCATGGTTGCTCACAAATAAGCTTTTAAAAATCTGACTCTGAGACTTGTGTTTTAAAATTGGGAACCCGTTGTGTCATGGGTGATACTGGTAGTGGAAGTGCAAGTCTGGAGGTAAGAAAACATCATTTTAATGGTAGAAATACTTGTGCTTCCCCCACTCTTTGGATTCTACAGCTTTCAGTAGTTTTAACAAGTGCAACTCCTCATACTATATAGACTTGATGATAGATCTGAAAATACTGTCCTTCTAAGTTTGCTAAGCCTACAATATGGAAAATAAATCCTCTTTGCAACAAATGTTTAAACTAATGTTTAGTCTGTCTGGAAAGGTGATGGAATCCTGAGGACTGGTGCCTGTGCTTTTTAGTGAACAAAATGTTTTACAGTAATTGCTACCAGTAAACAGACACAGTTCAAGAGGAGATAAAAACACTGAAGTGCTAGTTAGAGGTTGGGGATTACAAATTGCAGCTTATGGACTCTGTTGAACTCTTGTTAAAATGGTTGGAGAAAAGAAGTCAGGGAGGCAGGTCTCCTCATTTGCATCAGAAGGACTATTTGGAGACCAGTTTAGCTGAGTAGAAGTGAGTAGTTGGCCTTTACAAATGAAATCCTACTGCTCTCCAGATAGCAGCAATTATGAGTTTGAATTAAGATATTGACCACAGTCCACAGACAACGTAATGTCATATAATAATAATAATAATAAAATAATGCTATGAAGGAGTTTTATGCTGTGCTTTTAAGATTTTTTATCTAAGTTATTTCTTAAGTTAATGGTCATTAGGTCCTTACAATTCAGACTTACTGGCTTTAAGAATTCCCTCCTAATGTGTGAATCTATTCACTCACTGAAATGCCGTTGACAAGCATTACTTTGCAGTTGTAAAAATGTCTTGGTGCTCTGGATGTGTGAGGGATTTACTTTGTTTGCACAAGTGTGTTTTTTTGTCAAAACTATTTTTCTCTCAAGAAATTAAAACAAGGTGAATGAAACACACCTTTATGATTTTTGAGGAAAATTTACCTTTATAATTCATGAAATTTTGCTCTTGTCTCTAAATGCTTTGGTCATCTAAAGGGGGTAACAAAAGCTAAAACTTAGAGGGTGTTAAAAGTTGAAATAACTGGTTTTTGTGATAAGGATGTAGATCATAACAAACTACTCTGAATTTATCTTGGTGTTAATAATCATCAAATTGCAATTCTGCCTTTCATTACTGTCTTGTTTGGTTCTCTAGTAAGACTAAAAGAATCTACTTTGATGTAAAGTCCAATGTTTCGGGGTTTTTTAGCACTCGCCTATTTTGCTCATACCCTCTATTCTAGGTGACTCTTATGCTTTCTCATGGGGACTTGGTAAAACCATTTTGTGTAATGCTTCAGTATTGTGTTCATCTACAGGCATTAACCTCAAGGTTATCATCTGATTGTTACTGTATATTTTGTTGCATTTTCTAGAGCTGCTTTCTTCCCTTTTGTGATCACCAGTAAGTTACAGACCCTTCACTCAGCTCCTTTTTGGATCTTTGTTTAGCACAGATATCCTTACCAATGAGCCAATCCTCTGATTCCCCCTTCATTCTTGTCTCCTAAGAAGATGCCCTTTGTGTAGATACTGTTTTCTTCTTTCTCTGCACACTGAGAAGAACAAGGCTCTTTATTGCCCTAGTCTTGGACGATTTTGATGTACTTACTACTTTTGGAAATGTCCTTAGAGTTTGAGTCATGAAAGTTTGTTCATTTTACCTGTTCCAGGTAGGAAGTTACACATTGTCAACTTCGTAAGTTTTAAGCTTTTAATAAATGTTGCTTGGTATATCTTTAGAAATCCATTTATAATTATTCTTTATTTACTCATATATTCCAAGTGTATAAAGTACATTTGAATCACTATAGGAATTCTTTTTAAGGACATTAGAAAACCTGCTGGTTTGTGGTGGAACTGGAAATTGAGTTTCCATTTGACTATGACTCCTAATGCCAGGACAACTCTTGGGTAAATATTTTTGAAAAGGATTTGAGCAATACAGTACCAACTGAATGGTGGGAGACTGAAACAATGGCTTTAAGGCAGTTTTTTTTTGTTTTACTTGTTCACTAGTTTTATTACTGCTTTGATAATTTGTACTCTGTTTTAATTGGAACTTGGGAATATGAAAGCTCTCCCAGTAATTCACTAGTTCATCAGTTCCTTGAGGAACTGTTTTAAGGCTTCCCCTTGGCAAATTGTGTTCCAAGGTATGGCTCAATATCTGGTTCTACTGTGTAGTGAGAAAATCGTTATAATGTGAAAATGTGAAAGCATGAGTTGTCTAGCAACAGTATTTATTTGGCCAACAAGGTACGTTGCCCACAGCAGTATCTACGAGCTAAGGTTTCAGTGCCTTGATGTTTCAAGCACTGTACGGTGTGTTCAGTAGAGATTTCTCGTTGCCAGCTGAGTTGTCTTGTTAGTCCACACTCTTGTATTTTCTTAGGGGCAAGATGCACAGTTTAATCAGGGTCAGGCTTTTACGTCTATTGTAGTGTTAACAAAACCCAGTGGAAGATCAGAATCCTGGTTCTTACTGAGGTTTAGAGGCTCTTGGGGAGCCTGTGGTTGGGCAAGAGTTCAAAGGACAAAGAAACCCTCCCTCAATGAGTAAAACAAGAAAATGTCTCCTTCCTGCTGCCCTCCCAGAAGGTGCTCTACTTTGAGGAATACATCAGCTTGAAATTGAAAAGGGCTCTTTAAAAAATTTGTTCTCAATTTTAGTAAAACCAATTATGCCATGTTGTTAATTTAAAAATATCAGGATAATGCTGTCTGTGATGTAGTGTCCCTTCTGGTTGGGAAAATGTCTATCTGGAAACGAACCAAATTGTAGCAGATTGTGTTTTAGAAAGCTTTGCATTGTTAAAATGGTCTTCATAATATAATTTCTTTTGTGTTGAGAAATCTGGTTTGTATTCACCCTTCACGTATCGTTCGGTAACATTTACTGCATTCGGATCATACCCAAGCCTTGCGTATTCCTTGTAGAATGCTGAGTGTTTTATTAGGAAGCGTGTAAGTTGTTTCCACTTAAAGTGATAGCTTTACTAAACATGACTATTACTTATTTTCAGCGTAGGCAGAACAGAAGTTTTTTAAGAGTTAACACTCACTGTGTGTGTTTGACTATTGAAAGACTGGGCTGGTTTGTTTTCATACTTGGAGAAGGAAACTAATCTGAAAATTGTGATGGAAAGACAGTGTTTATTAGTGAAAACATTGCTTAATCCTGCTAATTGGTTTGGATGGATTTGCCTATTATGTCTAGTGTTTGCTGTATAGGGAAGAAACTCCAAGGTGGAGTTACTTGAGATTGCTGCATTTTTCGATCTCATTCTTTAGCTTTGTCGAAGCCTTTAAAAAAAACCCCCAACTGTTTCCTTCTTTAAAAATCAGTGAAATGCTTTAACAAGGCCCTTCTTTGTTTTGTGTTAGAGATGTATTGTAATACTTTTGATAAAGTCTGGCAATACTGAAACTGTATCTGGTATTACAGGAGAGTTGTAGTTGTTACCAGAGCACAGCAAGGCCTATTTCTATACGTTCATTTTTTATGTCTATAGCAAACTGAACTGTTTTCAGACAGGTAGAGATTGGTATGTAGACAACCAGAAAAAAAAAAAAGAGAGAGAGCAATGAAATAATATTGTGCACTACCTGCTGGTGTATTCATTGAAGCCATCCATCAGCATCCCAAGTGCTGAAGTTATTACAGTTCTAGGAAGTTCTCAATACATGAGCTTTGCAGTCTGCCTGAGGTTTTCTGTCTGTTGAATAGGAAAAAAGCTGTCAAAGAGGAATTCTCTCTCTCCTAGGGCCTTTGACAGGATTTACAGTAAAAAATCTAGTTTTCTATTACGTTCTGATTTCTGTCTGTCTGTATGTAGCTTTTGACTAAAGTTGGCCTGTAAGGTAGGATCTGTGATGACCTTACAGTGTTTGAATTTAAGTGTTGGAAATTCTAGTAGAAATTTCCTAAGCAGTAATCATCAGAATCTCTTGACATTCTGATACTGGCTCAGTGTCTTGAGTATCAGTAGTTCTGAAGGAGTTACTAATTCTCGTTGTTGAAAATAAGTTGTTTGTGGTCTGCTGCAAGCTCCAGAACAGTTTTGTTTCATGCTTTGCTGTCTCACGTGCATTAAGAAGAAGTTTGAACTGAGAAAATCAGTGCATGAAATGTTGGAGAGATGAGCCCAATTTGAAGACTTTACCTTCTGCAAGTAGTCTTCCTTCATCTTGAGTGGTGTCAAGTGGCAGCACAATAGTTGATGTCATTGTACCAATGTGAGACAGTGATGTACTGAAGCAAAAGTCTGGTATAACAGTCACATGCTGGTGGTTTTTAAAAACCTTTTGAAACTCGGCACTGACCTTAAGTGTCTGTCTTATCTTTAGTGTTTCACATTTGTTTCCAGGTATTTGAACATCCCTGTGTGTATGGATGCTCACAAATATCTGTGCATATAATATAGATACACTGATCTAGTTCTCTCAGTAAACCTACCTGTAATTAAACCTTTTCCTCCACATTTCCACCCACCCACACTCTGCACCAAAAGTCTTGCACCCACAACCTTAAACCAGACACTCCAGTCTTCTTCTTTAGGGGAAAAATGCCAGTTACAGAAGTCTTCAGATGTGTTCATCCTGCTACATTTGCTTCAGAAAGATCCTGGGAGCAGCTTTATGATTATCTGTGTTTGTCAGAAGCTTCCCAAGAGGTTATAGATTAGCCAGCCATCCTTTACACCTGCCATGTGGACTCTGGAGTTGGGAGAGGTGTAGCCTTGCAACTTGACCTGTTTATAACCAGCTAGTCCTGTGCTGATGGTGGCTATGACAGTGCTGGTAGTGCTGAGGCAGTGCTGGCTATACTGTTATAACCACAGATACTTTTTCCTTATTTTGAAGAGCATTTCTTCTTCTAATCAGCTTTCAGCTTGTATTATCTCTTCTGGGTACCTGCTGGGTAGAAACAGACTGAGTTTTCCGGGCTAACCTTACACTGAATTCCTCAGCTGCTCAGAAGGAAATCTTGCAGGAAGGAGAAAAATTCCTTCCTAACCCCCTCGAAGGTAATTAGGGTGGTACTCGGAGCAGGTAGAGCTGAATTTATCCAAATCCTGAGGATGAATAGGGTGTTTCTTTATGGTGCAAAGTGGCCAGCACCATTTCTCCAGTCCTTGCTAAACATGCCTTTTTCCTACTGTCAGCTGTCTTCCCTCCATAGTAATACCCTGACATTGTCAGTAGTAGTGGAAGTCTGTGAGCAGAGTGAGATCCCATCATGTCTCTGATACCTTTATATTCATAACTTGTGAAGTGAAATATTGAAGAGCAGTGTTCTTTGGCATGTGTAAGTGATCTGAAGCCTTTTCCACCTTAACAGCTGTAAAAGGATGAATACTTTCACGTGTTATGTACAGGCTCTGTTCTGCAGCCACTTCTTCATTCACCTCTCAGCACTTCTGAAAGAAAGTAAGCAGGTGGTGCTGACCCTCTTCCTCCTGTTACTGCCGTGATTGCCAACATGAGGGTCTGTCTTCTGCCACTCAGATCTGTCAGTCTTTGATTGTCTTCCAGCTCTGTGGTGTTGCTGATAGTGACTTGTACAGCAACCACAAGTACTGAGTGGTAGCAGTTAAATTTGCATATTATTTTTTATCATGGCTTTCAGAAACTTTGGTCAGCCCTTTCTCTGCCTTATTCTCTACTCCCAATGTCCATTTGACTTAAACAACATCCAGTGTTGGCAATATTTTAATTGGTGCTTAGTTTATTTCTTTCTGTATTTACATATGTGAAATCTAGGTTGGTGTAAAAAACCTTTAAGTTTTTCCCTTACATTGACCACTAAACCAATTTTGTAGGTAGAATATTTATCATAATTTTTTTATGTAATGAGCAGTTTTCAGTCTAATTCTTCAAAATGGGCAGTGCTCCATCAAGTGTTTGGAACTGAGTAATATTACTTGATTTTGTTCACAGTGCTTCTGCAAGTTATTGCATAAAACTGTGGGCTGGGACTAGATAATCTTTGAGGTCCCTTCCAGCCCAAGCCATTCTGTTGTTCTAAGATGACATTAGTCAAATTGTACTTCCTTGTACTTGTGTGTAGTTGTATCCCCTTCTTGAGCTGTCTTGTGTTTGTATAAAAGACATCTCGCATTCCTACTTTGTTACAATGTCTTCAGGACAGGGATGGGAAACACAGTGATGTAGGTATGTGAAGTAAATGTGTTTGTAAACTGTCTTGTAAATTTAGTTACTACAGAGCCAGAAAGAGAAGTTGGGTTTTTTACACATATGCAATTTGCTATTTGCTAGGTCATGCTAATTTGAGATTTCACCTTTTGAAATATGGTGGGGAGGGAGCTCATCATGCTTAGGAGGATATATACCAGCACCCTCACATCACCACCCCTTGTTTAAATCTTAAGCTGAGTTGTATGGGACAGCAAAGAATGCTCCTGTTCTGTCTTGGATAGTTGCATACAGTGGGAAGTAGGTTAAGCATCTTCATAGAAAACTTGAATCATTTTCATCTTTGGTTTTGCTTTATTTTTTTGTTTCAGAAATACTTATTTATCAAAAGTAGATGAGACTGCCTCATTTCAGTTAATTGGTACCTTAAGTTCCAAATTTAGAATCATAAATGTTAAAGGCTTGGAAGGGACCTTAAAGATCATCTAGTCCCAACCCTCCTGCCGTGGGCTGAGGCACCTCCCACTAGTCCAGGTTGCTCAAGGCCTTATCCAGCCTGGCCTTGAACTGGTGCAGGGCTGGGGCATCCACAGCCTCCCTGGGCAACTTTTTCCAGTGTCTCCCTGCCAGCAGTGTCTCCTCCTCTTCTTCCTAATACCTAGCCTAAATTTCCCTACTTAAATTTTTACCCATTACTCCTTGCCATATCACTACAGTTCCTAACGAAGAGTTCCTCTCCAGCTTCCCTTTAGATATTGGAAGTTTGCCATGAGGTCTCCATGCAGCACTTTCTTCTCCAAACTGAACAGCCTCAACTTTTTCCCCAGAAATTTCCTTTTACCACTTTCTGGTATTCAAACTGCTGGGAAGCTTGTAAGCTGCTAATTAAGACAAATATATATGTTCTATTAACATTTTTGAAATGAATACTGAATACAAAGAAATTCAAAATCCCCAAATGCTTTGCAACAATAATTTAAAAAAAACCACCTTCCTGAATGAGTTACTTAAGTACCTAATCCTAAGGAAAGCTAGCTTCTCATTGTGAATATTAATAAAAACTGCAGAGCACAAATAATAAAGTGTGAACTACGAGTATATGAAGTGTGCATGTCTTTTTGTTTGTTTGGAGGTTGTTTTTGTTTAATTTCTTTTTATTTTTGTACAAATTAAATACATTTGTAGGAATAAGCCTGTAGAAGTTTACTATCCTCAACAGTGGAGAAACAGATCAGTAAATCAGCATGTACACTACATTGGGAAGGTACCGTTGATTGTTGGTCAAGAGGAAAAGAAGCTGGAGACTCCTCAGGTTTTTAAATTCCTTTCCAATTCCGCACGCTCCACTGCCTTTGCTTCTTGACAGAATTTTCATTTTGGGTTATCGTCTCATGTTCTCATGACATATCCCTCTCTCATGATAGACCTGTCTTGGGTGTGAGTTTACAGCTGTGTTAATCCTGATTTGCTGTGAACATTCTTCAACTGATAGCAGCAGCTAAGGCCCAAGTTGCTTTAGTGTGAGTCAGAGTATATTGGAATCCTGTATGGTAGTATCACTTATGCTTTCATTAGCTAAGTTTTAATATCTGAGTGAGCCAAACCAAGTTCCTGAATGCTTTTGTAATCCGAGCCTGTTTAAACTTGAAATAGTCCTGTTAATCATCTGCATTAGTGTTTGTATTGTAACTTGTCCTTGGTCCCTGTGCCACTGAAATGACAGTCCCTTGATAAGGGTAGAATTAAGGGTGTTTGGTAGAATTGTGTTTCAGAGGACGAAAATGCCTGAGAGTAAGCAACCAATTCATTTTTGTGGTAGTTTTTTGCAATGTAGTGGTGACAAATGAAAGGTGGGAATTTTTTTAATGGAGTTAACTAAACATACAAACCATGTCACTGTCTGCCAAACTAACTACTGGGTAGAAGTGCAGAACTTGTTGAAAATAATCCTGCACAGACACTGGCAATTCCTGATTAACACAGCTTAGAGACCACTCTTGTTAACCAGTGCTATATGATAGAGCCAGTGATTTGTCATCTTTTAAAAGAAATCCTTAAAGTAAAGCTGGTAGCACTTTTAAAAACACAGCTCTTTGGTAAACAAATGTGCCATTTGAAGGTTCACGAGTGGATTCCTTAAAGCAAAGCTACTTTCCTGGTGGGGAAGTATTTGTCACTTTGTTACTTTACATGGGAACAAAAAAAAAGTCTATATTTTCTGTCTATCTGAGAACTTCAATGCTGCAAATTTACTTTGATATATTGAAAGGCTTATATTGTATTTTCAGACTGAAAAGCATTTTAAGCATTGTTTTCGTAAAGCAAAAGTATATTACAGACGGTTTGAATCTTAAGTAGTGAACAAATTTTAGTTAACCACAAAAAAAAGAATTGTCTTTCTTTGGTAAAAATACATCTGACCTGGGCTTGATTATTTCCAAAATCTGCTCCTAGAGATGACTTTCTTCTTGAAACAAGCATGAAAATCTTCGTTGCTTAGTTGTGTAAACGTTCCTGATGATGAAGAGTGGGGTAGCCTCCAAGTTCTTCAGTGCTCTAGTAGCTCGCTCAGCACTAAGGAAGAGGTTGTTCAATTGTTGCATTAAATAATTTGAAAAGAAAGTGATACAAATGGCATATAGGCAACTATCAAAGTATTCTGTATGGAGAATTTACAGATTTCTGATGACAAGGGCCATGTTTTTGCAGTTGTGAAATGGAGAGACTCATCCCTGTGATTTTGTGGACATACATATCTTTCAGATATTTAGTGATTACCTGACAACAGTGAATACCAAGTTCTTCCTGAAAAATGACAGAGTGATTCACATGTTAAAAGTACCCTGCTCTGTGCAGGACAAATCTTCTTGACTGCTCTGGCAGACAGAGGCTGGGTAGGTTTTGCAATTAATTATTGTTAAGCAGGTTCTCCCAGCAGAGTTGAATTCTTACTTCAGAATTTTTGGTCGTGAAGCTATTGAAAATGATTAGGGGGGAAAAAGAAATCTTCATTTTCAGAGTAGTTGTTTTCTAGAACCAGTGTTGTGGCAAATTCACACGATGCAGACAGATCCTAGACCTGTATCATATGGGCAGTATCTGCACTGTCCTACAGCCATAACTGCACAGTGGCATGTGGAAAATAAGTCTGTGAGGTTTTTCTGTTGTTACATGCAACTTATTAGGTCCATATTGATGTACCAGCTAAATAAAGTTCAGAAAATGAGATCTCTCATTGTAAATTGAGGTTTGGGAAAGATTTATGTAGAATTGGGCGTCTAGAATTTAGAGGTTGATAAGGTGAGTCACAAATGCATTTCTTTTTCTTTAAAGACTGTTAATTTATTTTCTAATTATTTATTTAAGTTTGAAGGAGGGAGAACGATCCTCTGACCGTTTTGTGGGTTTGGGGCTGATTTTGATTTTTGCAGTCTGTTTGTTCACGAGAGGACTGAAACAAAGATTCCTCTCTAAGTGTCTAAAGCTCAGATACTGTTGAGGCCTCTTTCCCCACTCCTGCCCTGTATATTTACTGGTATGGACTGAACAACTGAGAAGCTTGAAATGGGGCTGTTAATGTAACCAGACCAGTGTTTCTTCATTAATTGAATTGTAGAATGGTTTGGATTGGAAGCGATCTTAAAGATCACCTAGTTCCAACCCTGCTGCAGTGGGCAGGGACACCTTCCCATAGACCAAGCTGCTCAGAGCCCCATCCAGCCTGGTCACAAACACTTCCAGGGATGAGGCATTCACTACTATTCCAGTGCCTCACTACCCTCAAAGAATTTCTTCCTAGTATCTGATCTAAACCTGTTCTCTTTAGTTTAAAACTATTCCCCCTTGTCCTGTCACTACATGCCCTTGTAAAAAGTCCCTCTCCAACAACTCTCTTGTAGCTCCCTTCAGGTACTGGAAGGCTGCTATCCGTTCTCCCCACAGCCTTCACTTCTCCTGCTGAACAATCCCAACACTCAGCCTTTCAGAGAAGAGGTGCTCCAGCCATCTGATAATTTCTCTCTTGATCCCTCTTTTGTCTCGGTCTACCCCACTGTCCTTTCATTCCTGCTTTCTGAGTTTTTTTAATTCTTATGCTCTGTTGCTTTGTGGTGTTCTCGAAATCAAGTTGTATTGCTGTGGTTAGTATGTGATTATTATTATTAATAATATTTCTACCCACTCCTGCTTTCCTGAGCACCACATACCCTGTAGCAACAAGAGAATAGCAACAAATTGATATTGGTGGTGGTGAATCACCCTCCTTGTTCCACTCATGCTTGTCTGGAACTTCAGAATTCAATTATGTTCAAAAGTAACATACACAGCCTATGTAAATCTCGCCACTTAGAGGATAAAGGGAGGCTGAGGAATACAGATTTTTTTTTTTAAAGCCACTTCTTCCGATTCTTTCCCTTAAATTTCTGTGTATCTTGCATTTTCTGATCTTTCATTGCTATTTGGTTGTATAATCTTTCTTGAAATATGAACTTCTATGTTAGAAGAGTTATTGTGAAAATTCCTGCTAAAAAATTCATGTCATGAAACATCACTGTGTGTTCTTAAAGGAAAAATGAGAGGCTAGTCTTAGTATTTTGCACTGGTATATAGAATAAGTAAGCATGTTTTAGAGTCAGTATATAGTGGTTTACCTGATAATATTTGAAAAAATGTTTTCATGTTCACTGTATCCGTATTAAAAGTGAAATCCTTATGCCATTCACTAACTTCAAATGTGTTCTTTGAAATGAAATTTTTCAGATGTGACTGAATAGTCAAGTGGTGGAACAGGTTGCACAGGGAGGTTGTGCAGTTTCTGTCCATGGAGATTTTTAAGACCAGGCTGGATAAAGCTGCAAAACAGCCTGGTCTGACCTCAGAGATGACCTTTCTTTCAGCAGGAAGTTGGATTGGAAACTCCTGGGGTTCCTTTCTCCCTGAATCATTCTGCAGATGGATCTGTAATGTGTGCACCCATGCCAGTGTATTTCCATCTGGGATGGATTGCACTGCATTATTAATGACTCTTAGGTGTAGTAGAACCACTTATATAGGTTTTACTGTCTGTAATCTCTACCAGTTGGACTCGTACCTGAAGAGAAATTTGCAAATGTTATGCTACTACTTAAACTATTTAATTTAGGCTTTTTCATCCCTTCTTTTGTCATAGCCCCTCTGGAGACATTTGTGTCAGGACATCTCAGTATTGAAGCTCTCTTGTTGGTCTTGGTCTCTATAATGTGTACTTGGAGATGAACTTGTCTAAACTAAGCAAGGTCAGTCCTGAGGCTCCGCAGGGCTTTATCCATAAGCACCAGTTACTACACAGCCTCTCTTGGCAACCTCCTTTATTACTTGAGTGTCCTAACTTGGCAAAAAATTTTCCATATATTTGGTTTAAAGGCTGTTTCAACTTATGTCCAATGCTTCTCGTTCTTCCACTGTGTCCTGTTGTGGAGATCATGTCCTGCTGCATGCCCTTGATGGCCTTTTGCAGATACTGTGAGAGCTGCCTTCTAGATCTCTCCAGAGCCATCTCTTCTCCAGAAGGAGCAAACCCAGTTTCCTCTTTGAGATCCTGGTTCTGAATCTCACTTCATCAGTCATTTGGGTCAGAACAAACCAGCCTCTGTGTGTGTGTCAGAGCCAGAATCCTGCAGCCGCAGGTTTGGCTTGGAGCACACGGCCAAGGACCATGTGGCTGCCTGTCCATCAAGGAAGGCCTGCCTGGCAGCCACCCACATCACCCCCCTGGAGCTCCTGATGGACTGTGACACCTGCCACTGTGGCCTAGAGGGCACTGAATGGTCGGTGGACCAGATGTTCCACCGTGGCCACAGCAGCTAATCCTTAGAGAAACAGCCACACAGGGATTGCATTTTGGAGGGTGCGTGGGAGTCAGCTTTCTGTCTTGAGGCCTGGAGATCTGGCAACATGTGACTCGTGGTAACTATTTTTCTCTTGTCTCTCTTTTCTTCTTTCTTCACTCCTTTCTTTCTCAGTCTCTTTTTCACTCTTTTAATCTCTTTTCTTCCTCTATTCCTTCTCTTGTGGATAACTTAAAATCAAAGGAACTTGTATTCTACTAAACTGGGTTACTGATTGCTTTAGATTGAGTGTTTTTGTGGACTGTGTCATTGTTTGTTAATGATCTAGTGTATCATGAAAACATTTTGGTTGTATGTTATCCATAAAACTTTTGCTAAAACACTTTCTTACTAAAAGAAACTCTCTCAGAGAAAGCATGACATTTCAGAACGTGACTTCATTGATAATAATGAACCAAAAGGCTTTTTGCAAAAGATCATTTAAGTGTAGTCTTTTGAAAGCCTTAAATAAAGCTAATATTCCCAGTTAAGATTATATGGCTATTAAAGCAGTTTATTCCACCCCCTAAGACAATTTTCCAGTCTCCTGATCATCTTGTAGCCCTCTGCTGAACTTCATTTTATCTCTGTTCTTCCTGTATTGACAAAACCGGACTGATGAGTAGAACAGTACAGTTGTTTTACTTGGCCTAAAGCCTGTATTCCTCCTAAGGAGGATGTTGACTTTCTTTGCTGCTATGGCATACAACTGAATGATCTTCAGTGTGCTGTCTGCCAAGATCCCCAGGTCCTCTTTAGCAGAGCTTCTCCCTAACCAGTCATTCTTGACCTGGTCTTGTTGCAAGATCTTCTCCTTTCAGGGTCAGGACTTTACATTTTGCCTTTAGAATTGAAAAGTCTTTCAAAATCAAGAACAAAAACCAAAGCAAAAAAGTGCTATCAAAGCTCAAAACCCCACCTTGTAGAACTTCCTTTGGCAAAATATTTAGGCATGCACTTCAGTGCTTTGAATGTTGAAATGCTTAGATTCTTGTTGAAGTTGAGAACAGCATTCTTCACCTCTGTCCTGTCCAACCTTTATGACTGAAAATACCTTAATGTTTCAGGATTGCTTTGTTCCTTCAGCTTAGGCATACATTGACAAAGCATGGTTTGCTTGTGTGACAGATTGCCCAGGGGAGATAGGATGAGGTCCTAATGCTGCAGGACAAGAAGTGATTTTAAGTTGTGTAAATTGCATGTGGTTTTGCTCCCATTTTCTGTTCCTGTGCTTCCTCCTCCTGCTTGCGTGCCTGTATCAGTCACAGGAATAGATTCTTGCAGCGAATGAGTTGTGCTGGATTATTTTTGTTGGTAGGTGTTTAGTGGTAAGACTGTTTGCCTTTACTCTTGATTATGGTTAACTTTATAGTGCTGTATTTGTGCAGTGCAGTGTGTTGACTAGTTAAGTTATTCGTACTGAACTTCACGTTCTTTGTGTTTTGAATTCCACTGTTGTGATGTGGGTCTGTTGTGATGTGGGATACCTAAGAAAAGGTCTTAAAAAAAGTCATAAAAACACACACACATTTCTTGGGGCAAGTGAAGGCTTGTGATGTATAGAAACAAAAAGATTTATTTATGAAACGTTAATTTCAACCACAGGAAGGTCTATTTTTCCCATGGTATCAGAACTTCAAAACATTCGGTATAGTTGGTTAGTTATGGGGATTATGTCAATTGCATGGAAATATGGCTGTGCTGATGGGGTGCCATTTTTGATAGAAGAAATACTGAAGTACTGGTTTGAAAGTAGGCTATAATCTGGTCACAGATGTTTAATACTACTATTTGTTACTTCAGTGGGGAATTTTTACTGTTAAATATTTAAATTACTACTTTGGAACTTAGGTAGTTTCAAACTGTTAACATTAATCTCTTAATTCTGCAAATGTTTGGCCAGTACTAATGTAGCAGGAGTTGTAAACTGAAATAAAGCAAGTAAGTAAAATCTCAGTAAATGAATATTACTTTTTTATGTTGATATTAAATCTAAAGAAGCTTTAAATCATCTATTTTGATACAAACCTGCTGCCCATTCTTAAATTGCTAAACTACCAATTGAGTTGATAATCCCCAGGTCCAGATGCTTGTTCTTGGATATCCTTCTAAAAACACAGGGTCAGAAATGTTTATTGCACACTCTAGGAAGTCATTAGGGTGACACTGGTTTGTCCCAGGAGTTCTGAGATCAGAATCTGGAGTTCCTCAAGAAAAATATACTTCCAGAAGACTCCTTTCATAAATGGAGGCTGTTCAGCCAAAAACAGCCAGAGCAGTGAGTGGTGAGGAGAGACTGCTTGTGTTATGACCATATGAAGCCTTAATGTTGAGTGAAGAAACTCTTGAAGGAGCTGTTGAGTTGTATTCTGTAAGATCTGTAACTATCTGCTCTCTCAGTTCTAGGAATGAAGCTGCTGCCTGGTCTAAGCAATGTACAAATACGGAAAGGCGTTGTTTATTTTTAAGTGCATTATTCCAGGCCGGGGTGGGTAGGAAGGGTGAGGAAGAAAGTAGTAATGCGAAGGATGCCTGTGTGATGATTAAGCATTCAGCTTTTCAGGTGTCTTTGTGTTGTTTCTATCTCCTCCCAATTCCACACCCCCAGTCTTGTAATTGGTGATCTGACTGACCTGCTCTCTGAAACTTCCTCACTCTTCTGGAAGCAGCCAGTGGCAACCCTTTGGGAACAAAGAGCAAGTGCTGTGGAATGATGGGGCAATATTTGGTTGCTGATCTGTTGGAGTAATTTTATTCTGATGCTTAAATGAGAAGTTACCAAGTGACTCTGGCTACTTGAAATTTTGAGCCCTTAATCAACTGAATCAATCCCATATTTGCCTTTCAACCCCTCATCATGTCTGAAAGTGAAGTCAGATTCTTACAGTATCTTGTATTGCAACAAAATGATAGTTCCAGATGTCTGATATAATTTTAAAGAAGTAATGATATATCAGTGTTTAAAAGTGGGAAAAGAGCTGCTTTGCTGCTGGTTGGAAATGATAATTTTTCATAAAATATGAGTAGCTTTGCACAGAACACTTAATCTAATTAGAGGCTCAACTCCAAGGTTATGGTCAGCAATTATAAAATAGTAATTCAAACTATTTTTTAACTGGGGCATATATTTGGAAACTTAATGTGATTTTTGACTGAATTCCTTCTGACAAAAAGTTGCTGGAATTGGTTTTTATGCTTGTACCACATGATACCTTTCTCTAGATATTTATGCTGTTAAGAAGAGAACTGCAAAGGAAATGAGGAGCTTCCTATGTAATCAAGTGGCCTACTGCTGTTTCCTGTATCGGGAGTAGTGTTGGCGATTACTCACAGTTGCTGCATTTGCATTGTTATCCTGAAAGTGGAATAAGAAGCTCTGAAGTAGTAGGAGGGAAAGAGAAAATACAGTGGCCATGGCTAAAATACTGCAGTTATGGAGAGTGGCCTTTTACTCCCATAGTTGAGCTTTTCAGTTCTTTGTTTTAATGACTGTTCGGCGTCACCAAGAAATTGTTACTTTTAGCAAATGTAATTGATCTCTTTTAAACAAGTGTAACTCACCTTTTCTCTGCACTGACTTTCTTAAGTGTGACTCCTTCAAATCTTGTTTTCTTTTAATAATTTTCCTACTCTCCTTCCCTGACTTGTTTTCTTGAAATGGTGCTACTGTGGTTTCTGCAGGACTTTGGAGACTCTCAGGACTGTAAAATCCTGTCAGTATTTGTGTGCGGACAACATCTGATGTAGTGTTTTGCAGAAAGCCTCTTGTCACTGCTGAGTAATTCCTCCACTGTCTCTGTCATTCCTGCTTTAGCTGAACCCTTGTCTTTTTATGCCCAGGACATGAAAAATATCTCGGTGCAGCTGGTGACTGGAGCTCTAATGTACTCTGTACTCAATGGCCTCTGACCTTTTGGAGAAGAATATTATTTACAATAGAAAATAACATCATCTTGGTATTTGGTAACTTTAGTTATTTATTTTGTTACTTCTAGTTGAAGCAATAGAAAACAGTGTTTGTTTGGATGCAGTGCTACTCATAGACTTGAGTTGCCGTGTCCTCTAATGGGGAAGCAAAAATGTGACTGAAGTTCTCTCCTCAGTGAAATGTTTTTAGTGATTGAATTACAGCCTGATTTTATTTTAATAGCCTTCCTTAGGCCTTTTATACTGAGTTTCAAATACTGTATTACTTCATAATGTTTTGTTTGTTCATCCTTAGGCAAGTGAAACGGATGTTTTAGATAGGGTGATGAAATTCCTGCATTCCCACAGATAACCAGGTTATTCCCAGTAGATGATGTAGCAGCCAGCCTTTAATGTTCTGCTGGTTGGTTTGGGTTCTGGAGCTGCGGAGACATTGCTTGCTTCTTTAAAATACTGGTTTTATTTTGGGTGCCAATAAGCCGTTGGCACAAGGGAAAAGTATAAGGATGAGATTTCGTATTTATAGCTTAAGCTGGCAAAATGACTTTCTAGCAGCAAGAGAGTTCTCCCTTCACCTTCTTCAGTTGAGCAGGTTTTTTATTTTAATCCCTCATTTCTGCTGGCTTTGGGCTTTATGTGACTCCATGGTGAAATTCTTAGAGAGGGACTAGGATGAATTCTTGGGCTTTTCTGTCTGTGCTAGCTCACTGGAGTTCACCTAAATGCTTGTGTTGAAGTAATTGAAATGACACACGGCTGGAGTGGAGGTAGATAGGGGTAGGAAAAGCCCCTTCAAATGTAACTGTTAGTAGCCATTGGATTAATTTAACGTCTTGTCCTCCCTTGCTGCCACAAAAGGGACATATGGAGTAACTTTCCTCCTGAGATGACCTTCCAGTGATCAACAATTAGGCACTTTTTGAGAAATTATTTCTAGGTCTATGTGAATAGTACATTCCATGTTCTGTTCTAATAATAATTATTAACATGGAGGATATGTGAAAGAAGAAAGTATTCAGGTAGAGAAACCTGTTTAGAGAGCAGGACCTTTTAGCCAATGGACTTGCTTCCAGTCTGGCAAAATAGATGTGATTGTAGATGGAAGCAAGTATGGAACCCCCTCAGAGACAAGGAAGCTGGTGGGTGCTTGGAAGGTAAAATCCTTCTTCATGAGAGGGGTTCCAGCTCAAGGACAAAGCATTACACTGTATTGTGTAGCTACATGGTATCTTTTCTTTCCAAGCTAAAAGTAAACGGAGTAGTGAGGAAGTAAAATCAGAAGAAAAGCAATGTTGTGGTTGTGCAGGTACCTTCAGAAGAAATGTATTTGTATACTTAGGACTGCTTTGAGCTGGCTTGTGTTAGAGTGGAGAAATCTGTAGTATGGGAATAGTCAAAAGAAAACATCACAAAAGAGGGCATGCAAAAGCAGCTCAGTGTGGAGATACTGGTGTTACTGCAGAGAGAGACTGTTTCCAACTTGTCAGCAGTTGTTTTTAAATGCAACTAACTGAAGCTGAATGTCATTCATCAAGCACAGTGTTTGATGAAATTGCTGCCAAAGATTATACAACAGGATTAAGTAGGATTTGCAAAGAGAAGGCTATCAACAGCTAAATTTTATCAAACTATTAGAATGACTGTAAAAATTTTTCCCAAGGTATCTGTGGCCTTGGTAGTCCTGTCAACCAACATTAACGTAAGTAACGGCATTAATAAGCTGCTTCATCGCTTTTGAGAAATTACTCGATTCCTTTAAATGGAAAAATAAACGAGTCATTGAAAATGACAATTCCTGGAGGAGGTTTTGAGTGACAGAGTTAAAAAAAACCCAATAAAGCAAACAAAAAAACAAAAAGCAACGAACAAACAAAACAAAAAACACCTCTTTTTGAGATGTTTCCCTGTTGGGAAGTCATGATGTGGAAACTATTTCTTTTAAGTTCTCAAAAAGGTTACAGTTAATGCTTCTAATGTCTAAAACTGTGCAGCAATTTCACGTGTAATTTGATTATCTGCTTGGTTGTATCTGAGTGAATAAACACCCTGTTTTCTGAATGTATGGTAGGAGTAACTAGAAGGGTGTCTTGGCTTTTATGTGTATTTACTGTAAATGAAGTTACACACAAGCACTGTGGCTGTGTGTGTCTTTGGCTACAACACAGGTCTTCTCACTAGATTTCATTCAACAGCGCAGATTTTCAGTTTGGGTTTTTTTTCAGAACTATTATTGTAGATGTTGATTATTCCATAGCCTGCAGTATGGTTGTTTTGTCCTTAAAAATGGAAGGCAAAGGTCTGTATTTTGGGTAGGGAGGAAAAGAACAGGTCAAAGAGAGGCCCTTTGCCCTATTTCTGTAAAATGTTACAACAAAATTCCATCTAGGGATACATTTTGAAATTATATTATTACTTCAAACCTGCTTGACTAACCGAGCTTAACTGGAAAATAACTTTCTGAAATCC
>VYZS01043795.1:0-24274 GCA_013400695.1 Neodrepanis coruscans | reverse complement strand
TGGTAAAACCACCACAAGCTTCTACACAGTGCTGTTGCTTCCTGCTCCCAGAAAATGCCTTGTCCCTTAGCTCTGTCCTTCACCCTGGATGAGAAGCTTTAGTTTGGGCTTAACATTAATCCAGCACAGAAAAAACTTCCCTAGCAATTCCAGAGGAGCATACCAGAAGGCAGGAGCGGATTGATTGTCTTTGCTGAGCACTAGTGCTTTTATATGCAAGAGCTGTTGAAAACACTGGAGAAAAGACATTTGTAACAACTCTGTGATGTCCTTCTCTTTTCATTTCAATTAAAAATTATTTTAAGAATACTCCATCATGGACAACATCTTTGTTCTTATATCTGCTCCAGAGCAGTTTATTTTTTAACAGGTCATTATATACCGCATAGACCAATGTTTATTATATAGACATATATCAGGCTACGATTTGGTCTAATAATACATGTTTCAAATTACTTTTTCAGGTCAGGAGAGAAGATTTTTTCAGCTGCTGCAGAAAACTGTAGGAAAAACGAAATTGCAAGTAAACTTGATTTAAAGGATGATGTCTGTAACAGTAGTAAGAATCTGTATTTGTGTGCACCTATGCACAAAACAGTATGAGTAAATTAGAAGAGCAATAACATCTGTGAGGAAAAACCTTCTGCCTTTTAGGCTTCCCTAGCTAGGTGGCATAATTTTAAAACAAGTGCATTTTTTGAGATACCGTGGTAAGATTCCATTAACATTTTCTTCTCATCCACACATTTCAATGTGTGCAGTTCTCAGTGACATGCAGCAGATCTATCCACTCTTCCCAAAACCTCATTTCCACTTCTGTACTGTGGCTGCACAGCTCTCTCTCATCTTAGCCTTCTGTAACTCATTGAAACCAGCTTGGCTTGTCCTGTTGTGCCTAATGCAGAGCTGAGGCAGACCATGTGTGGCAAGTGAATAGAGGCTGGTGCTGTTTCCATCAGTCTGTGGACCACCAGGCTGAGACACTACAGGCTATGAATGCTTCTTTTCCCTTCCTCTGAAAGCACTGACAACTTGAAGTTTTGGGTTGTCAACCATAAGATGTTTAAAGGAGGCATAATCCTTTGGGTTCAAGATCAGTCTAAAATTATAGAGCAGGTGCCCCGTTACAGCAGGGATTGTTGTATGCTGTCAGTGCCAGAACTACAGGCACACCAGGAATAAAGCACCACTCAGCAGCATAGCAGGGCAGCAGTATCTACCACTGTGTTAGGGAAAAGCAGATGTATTTATCTAAAGCACTTGACTCATCCTGGGTCTGTGGAAGACTGAGATGCAAAGGCATCTAGTACAGGGAAAGGGCAAGTCTGGGAGGCAGGGGAGAAGGCTATCAGATGCCATTCCCAAAGGCAGACAAGAGCATCTCTGTATGCTAGACCACAGGGGCCAGCTTCTTGGTTCAGGGGAAATTAATGTTTTTTTCTAAAAAAATACCTAGTCATCTTTTGTGACCTAGTCCCTGTGGTTAGCAGGTTCACTCCCAGAGTGCCATGTGCCATGGGTAAAACTCCTACAGAAAAGACCTTGTCCCTCCTATTATGAATGGGAGTCAGAGACAGGGATATCATCTCAGGAGGGCCATAAGTGCGGAGCAGAGAGAGACAGCCACACACTTATCCTGCCCAAGTATGAAGCGATCAAAAGACCCAGTTGTCCCCAGTAAAATTTGCTGTAACATTAGGCCCTGCCTGAAGCTGGGCTGCAGTTGGTTTCACACTGAGCTGAGAGCTCCTCTATGGAGCAAATTCATCTCCAAAAGGCAGAGTGCTGCCAGGGTCAGGCCAATCCATAGACGGCTCTGGTCAAAGCTAAACAAAGCTCCCAGCATTTCCCAGCTAAGCAGCAGACACACCTTGTGCTCCCAAGGACTTTCACAGGAACCAAACAGAAGAGGCAACTCCACTCTCCCACAACCCATTTCCCTTGTCCCAGCCTGAATCCCACAGGACGATGTCCTCCAGGTTCCAGGACTTCCTCAAACCCTACACTCATGAGGAGTCAGTGTCTTGACTCAGTAACTGCAATGTTAAACCCACATTCTCCTGACAGGCTAGCCACTGAAGGCACCATGCCTTCAAAAAGCAGGTTTTCCTCCTAACCAATTCAAAGCTTTAGGTACCTATGAGGGAGGGTTCTTGGTTCACTACTTACAGTGTTTTTACTTGTACATAAAGATCTCACTCAAGCCTCCACCAGAAAATGCAGAAAAGCCTGCCTGGATGAGTCTTTTCCACTATATCAATTCCTGTCATTTTTCAACAACTGATATTTCCTATGTACCGTCAGCTGTAATCCTGAACTGTACAGGACAGGGTGGGCTAAATGGACAGAAGTACAGAAGAGGATAAAACATCTCTGACACTTTCTAATCCATTACAAAGTCTGACTTTGTCCCAAAATGGTCCTGTAAATACTGCCTTGTAGATGAACTCCTGTGACCACCCTTCCCCCTCTGGTCCATCACTTACAGACAACAGCTACTGATGACCTTCTGCAAGACATAAGGGAAGTGATGACAGACTATTTTTGTTAAATCTCTTCTTCCTCTTCACTAGCAAACTCCTTCAGGTCCTGAGATCCCTGCTCTTTTACATATGCTGCCTTGATCTGTTCCAGTTCACACAGCTCCGCCTCCAGCTCTACTCTGTGCATTGACCAACGGTTCCTCAGCAGCTTCATGGGGAAGGGGTTTAAGTCATTGAAGGCAATGTTCATCAGCTTCCTATGATAGAAGAGACAGGTCTGGTCAACTAGTTTAACTGGCTGGTAACACATGATAACAGATACACAGGTACACCTCGGGCAGGCAAAGAATAGGGCCTCAGACTTCAGTTCTCTGAGCTCAGAAGTCACTAAGTAGTACAGTCTTTAAAGAATCACAGGCAATTTCTTCTCACGCAAACACCAATCCAAGCAATACTTTAAACACACCTATACCACACCACCTTTTAATGTACCAGTGTGCAGCCACCAGTCAAGGGACAGAGGGTCAGATGCCAATTCTGATGGCCACTTGGGGTGGAATTTTCCTGATTCTGAGTTCTTCATCTCAGACACATGTTACCATTAAAGCTGTGAGTTCTCAAATACTCTTAACTACAGCTGAGAGAAACCCAGCAAGCAGTAATACAAGGTCCAGTTACTAGAAAAAGGAGGCTGGCACAGACTTTGTGGCTTGCTCTGCTGTAGCATGCCTTTACACAGGCCAAAAAGATTTTAAGTAACACCATGAAGGGAAAATCAAAAAGAGAAACCGATCCATGTTTACAACACATAGTCCTACCTGCCATCCATGATCATTCTTGTGAAAAAACATAGGTACTGGTAGATCTCCATACTGTCATGAATTCTTAGGATTTCTTCCTCATTGTATTTAAAAATGGCAGGAGCATAGCGGAAAATGACCTGGAGGGTTGAAATGTATTTGAGTTGACGAGTTTTAAGCAGCTGAGGGACCAGGCCCTCCTGGCATAAAAGATGGGATCAACACTGCAGAACATGCTAGACTCTAGGGATACTCCTGCTCTCAACAGTCTGTGTTAGGGCAGGCCTAAAGAATTACATAACTAATGTTAAGTGAATGACCTCTGCAAGCTGATTTACAGCCCCAGAGAATACCAGGGTCTACAAAAGGATCCCACAGGATTTCACAGGGGTTCTCCAGTGTTCCCTAGGCACAGGAGCAATGCAGGATGCACATTTTCAGATACTAACTGCCTATGTTATGCTCCTTGTATCTTTCATACTCTAAGTGGTGTCCAGGGCACAGAACAGGAGATGCCATGGCCTGTGAGAGAGCTGTTTCATAGCACAACTACGTGATAAAAGGCACCAAGGATACTGTACACAATATTAGGTCTGCCTACTGGCATCAAGTACAAAGACAACATGGGAGACTGGAAAACCTCAAGACATGCCATCAAACAGGCAGGATAGGACAAGGAGTTCAATCTCACATCTCTCTGATATATGTTTATGTCCATTGCCCTACCATCACATCACAGAGGCAGTACAGTTGGGAGGAAGGCCTAGACAGAGTTCTACCTTAGTTCCCTCATACAAGAAGGCATCCCACACTCTCAGGAGTATGTCGCTGACCAGGCTGTCCACAAAGGCTACCAGAAACCAGTTGAAGGTGATGAGTGAGACATCAATCTGATAGTGCTCAAAATGAGCCATCAGGTGAGGCAGATTCTCAGAAAGGAAGTCTTTGAAAACTCTCTGATCTACCTAAAATTAACAAAAAAGAAAACAATGAAATCCTAGTCAAGAGCAGTCTTAGTGCTGAAGGAGAAGAACAGTGCAACAGGACAGTGGCTTTTGCCTGTCAGGGTCATCATTGGTGTTGCCTTCTAGCAAACCACACCACCCTAGGAAGAGTAGAGAATCCTTTGTATCCCAATCCTTCTAAATTCTTAGCAGCATACATGTACACTGCAGCCAGTGCAAGGTGTGGATACGAAACAGGGCTGAGACAGAGAGATACATACATTCTTCTCACTCAAAGGATCATATTCCTTCCCAATCTCAAAGTGTAGAGGGAAAATGCTACCACCAGTCTTCCTGGGCTTTTCTGTGTTGTCATAAGCATCCAGTTGAATGACAGGGATTAAAACCTGCCCAGGGCTGAATGACTGCACATGACCCAACAGAATGACCACTGATTTTACAAGCAGGATCTGATCTCTCTTAGCTTCTCTTTGTGGTCTAAGTACTGTCTGTGCTCTGCTATTAGCTGCATGAACCAAAACACAGAAATGCACTTAGATCCTTGAAGCAAGTTTTTAAAGGCTTCATAACAGCAGAGCTGTGGTTTCTAGAGGGTAAGTGCTAAGGAGCAGGATCATGGTTAGATCTTTCCCTGTGCTATGTCATAGTACTGCCCCAGCTGTGTCAGCCTACTTAGCTGTGTCAATGTGGTACAAACTAAATGAGGTGATATATTTCATCCTTAAAATCTGCAAGAACTAAACTTTAAGTTCTCCAGCCAACCCAAAGCTTACACTTTATCAAGCGAACCCACAAAGCATCACCCTAGACCCTACTCTTTACATGGGTCTTGGCTAGACTTTCAGAGACCAACCATGGGTTCACAAAGTCTTTCTAAAAAAGACTCTCTCAGCTGACAAGTGTTTTCTCACCAAATGTAGGGGAGTCTCTTCAGTCTGCTGTATTTTCCCTGTCAATCTCTGTTTGTTGATTATTGAGTGCTGTCTTTTAAATCCCACAGCTAGCACAACTTGCTCTGGACATTTTGCCATCTGCATACTGATTTGGCCACTTCCCAAATCTGCAGGTTGGCCTCTCCACCACTGTCACAGTAAACATTAGTCAACAAATTCAGTGGCACAATCAGTCAGCTAGTGATACTTGAAGTCTCATCTGTTGTGGGCCCACAGTTAAAACCCTCTTCTTTCTGAAAGGACCACACACTATAAAGATCCCAAGGTCACAGCCAGGCTCACCAGGCTGGGCACTGAAGGGCGCATGTATTATGGGCACACAATTAAAATTCCATTGAACTACATGAGATTTATGTTGTCTCTGTGTCTGCCTGAGAGGATGTAGTCCTCCCTGTAGTATATCTGATGCAAGATGTCTTTAAAATCTTGAAATGCAGTGACTAAACCAGGTATTTAAGTTACTCACAGTTCAACATTTGACATCAAATGGACAGAGGGCTTTCTGATCTCCAAGGAGCCCCAGATAAGAACACTGTATTTGATCATGAACTGAGGGAAGTACAGTGAATATAAAAATCTCAGTATTTTCATTCACCTGCACATGGCACTCCAAAGACAGAAAACATCTGAAGGGCTGCAGAATGATGCCTTCTTCACACTTAGTTCTACATATGTCAATTTGCCACTTCATCCCTACTAAGCCCTCCTTAGAATAAACAATTGTGTAATTAAAGGGCACCTTCCTTCTGACTAACCTGACTTTCAAGTAATTATTCAGGAGTGGTACCCAATTTCCTAGTCCTGGGGATCAATTTTGTTGCTCCCGTGTGTGTAACACTTTTGTACTCTGAAGTCTACAATACCTCTGCAATGGAAGGGATTGCAAAGTGGTATCACTGTTCTGTGAGAAATCGAACACACTTCAAGTTGATTGCTCCCTTTTAAACCTTTACTGTAATCACTATAGGAGAGTCCAAGCAGATGTGAGGGTGCTCAGCTCACCTGTGATGTTATCAGTGTGTCACTGTAGTAGTCTGCTGGCATTAAGTTCTCCACAATATGGACTAGACACCAGAAAGCACTTTCCTCATCTTCTAGGACCAGGAGGGCAACAGCTGCCAATCTGTGATGGACAAGACGTGGTGAAGGAATGCAACGCTGCAGGAGGTGTCATCAGCCAGCACAGGAACTGCACAAACTCCTTTTGGCATGTCTCCAGCTCCATCAGCATCCAAAATATCAAATGTAGCAGGACAGTTGGACAGAGAAACAAATGATCTGTTCTGCCTGTTTCTAAAGGAACCATAGGGCTTTGATTTTCTTTCCCATGTGCCTTTGTCAGAAAATATGGCGCTGTTGTGACAAAGCCAGATTTCCCAATTAATGGAACTTTCTGTAAATCTGCTGACATTAGTAGCGTGCTAATTTTGGCTACTGCAATACAGGAAAAGAGCTTGCTCAGAGGTACTTCATATTATGTGACATAGTTCACCTTCTCACACATTCTTTTACAGCCCTTACCTCCTTCAGTTCTAACTTACCTGTTTCAGACAGACTGGAAAGATAATACTCTGGAATGGAAAATGTTTCTCTGAAGACCACACAAAGAATAAGAGAAATAGCTTACACACACTTTCCTCATGTGAAAAGATCCAACTAGAAAGTACTTTCTTGCAGCTAGTGCCTGGAGCTTTTTTTACTTGGCAACACAATTCTAAGAAGTCTGGGTTTACCTTTACTATAGCCTTCTTTGGGAAGTGAAAGAAGTTTTTAGGATCCCTGAACTTTCTCTTTCCTGAAAGAATAACTCTCAGCCTCTCCTTGAGTTATTTGCTGCAAGTCTCTTGTATCTTAACACTTCACAACATTTTCTCCAATTCTTCTCAGTAAGCAGGGGAACCCCCAGGGTATTCTGCTGAGCATATTACAATTTAAAAATTCAGCCCCAGCCCCATGCTGTTTTTCTAGAACTGCCTCACTCTACCTTCTACAGCAGTTCTTTCTATTCTGTAACTATACAAATGCTAAACAAGTGTATCTTGTGACTTGCTGGGCCCAGCAACATCACTAGATGAAAAGACACCAAATGCAGAATTCTGCAGGAAAATACCTCAAGTCAGGACAGAACTCTAGAGATGCAAGACACTAGGGCTGNTTGTCTCTAACTCCATTCTCATCAGGCTGCTTGAATCACAGCCTAGAGTATGTGTCTACACCTTTTAAATGCTACCCCAAGAAGCAGCAGCATACCTGGCTTCTCACCTGTTCAGCCCCTGGCAGTATCCAATGGCAAGATTGTGCCAGCAGAATGCCAACAATACCCTCTGGAGCTTGGGAATGAGCTGGGAGGTGGGAGAGATAAAATGCTTATTGTTGGTCAGTGTGCGGGGCAGATCAAGCTCAATCTGGCAGCAGGCAGGGTGGTCAGTGATCTTGCTCTGCTGCAGCAGCTGCTGGTAGTGGTCAGGCAGATGGCTACAGTGACGGTTGACAATCCACCTCCACACCCGTTGCCGATGCTCCACTGGAATGCCACTTCGGATCAAGATCTTCAGCTCTGTAGAGGGGTTCAGCTCTCCAATGCTGTTCCACCTGTTATGGAGGGGCTTCTCCACTATTTCCTGGCTCCGCAGTTTGCTGGACTTTATCTCCAGGGCTTGGATTTTGGCCAGGAGTTTCTAGTCCTCAATTTCATAGTCAGGTACAGTCATAAACCCATACTCATCATACTCACTGGAGAAAAATGAGAGGCAGTGCTTAGTTCAAGTGACAGTACTAGTACCTGTGTCAAGGACACTTACTGCTTGGGGTCATGCCATCTGCCAGGCTCCCATCACCTATGCCAGAGCACAGATACTCCTCCTTGACTTCTCTGACAGCTTATGTCAAAGCCAGGCATGCCCACTGCCTCAGAGCCTTGAAGACAAATGGGAGCCTGCAGTAATCACATACACAAATAGACCCAAGTGTAACTGCTCTGAGCTGCAGCCCAGCCTCATAAGACCTCTCTTTCACCAACTCCCCAGCCACTAAAGGAGTATGTAGCTCACCCTGTGTACCTTCTTCCAACCATGTCCTAGGGCAGAGACACTTCTGTAGGAAGGCACTGCAAAAGCTTTCGGACATCAGACCAAAGCACAGAGATCCACAGTCCTTTCTGATGTCTCCTTGTACACAATGCAAATCTCCTACTGATCAAAACATGCCGTAATATTTGATAGTACAGCTCATTGAGGGTTTGTCCGCCACCCATCCACAGGGTGGATACTTGTAAGATATCATACTCTTGACAAAGAGACCAAGCCTAGCCTATGGATCTCATCTACAAAGCTATCTGGAGAACATACAAGACTGACCAAACATATGAAATGGGAGCTGCTATGGAACAGGGGCATCGTCTGGACAGGAAGGCACTAACACAAAGGTACAGACCCCAGCAATGATGGTGGCAAGCCTCTCTAGATGTTTCTAGTCCAGCCCGCCTTCACTGCAAGACTGTCTCCATGATTAGCACAGAACAGTGGTGGCCTTATGTGGCTGGGAATAGAAAACCCCTAAGGAGAGAGGCACTCCAACTCCCAGGTGGTCTCCACTCCTATAGAAAGAGTTTGTCCTCATGTCCAGTATTTACCTCTCAGGCAATTCATTGCTGTTTTATCTGCCACTTCTAAGGAAGCTTAGCTATACCACCTTTAACTTCTCCTCCCTACCATGATATGCTGCTATCAGGTACTCATAGTCCCCACACCACCAAACCAAACCAGCTTCCTAGACTTCTCTGCTACGTCATGGCTATAAAAATGTTCCCAGATTTCTCTTGTCTGCACATTCACCTTCACAGCCAGGCACCTACAAGGGTGAGAATATTCCCATGCTCTCAACTATTACCTTACGGGGTTCAAGTTAAAACTTTCTTCTGCTTCTTCCTTCACATCCCACTGGAGTGCTTCTTCAATGAGGTTCTTCACCAACTCAGCATGGGAGTTGGGTAGGTCAGGCATAGCCTCCTGCAACTTCCGCAAGACTGTCAGGTATTTGCTCTCCATCTGGCAGTTTCTTGCTTGCAGGCAGGCACACTGATGGGGAAAACAGAAGGAAAGACCTGGTTCAGTGGTTGTTCTTCCTGCATTGGCACTGCTCTCTACTGGCCAGTTCTGCACATAAAGACTCCTGCACAGCAAAGCCCCGGGAAACACATTTAGAAGCTTTTTTACAGTCAGTGGAATCACACATGTGAGTTAATCACCGTTGTCTGTCAACAAGCACATGCTGCAGGACGAGCATGCCACAGAAGTTGCTAACTGAATGGGAGACCTACTACATCATCACTTAATTTAGCTACTGCATTGCATCAGTAGATAGCCATGTCCCAGCCAGCTCAACTCAGGACACAACCAAAGAGCCACCACTGCATCTGAGTTTTCTGCAGTCTTTTTCCCTGCCCTTACACAAGTCCTATACACCACATTGAGCTGCATTCTGACAAAACATACCGCTCCCAAGATTGAGCTATAAGCACACTATTTTCAGGATACACAGTAGCACCACAGACTAGGTGACCACATGCTGCTCAGCAACCCTAGTCCCTTGGCACTGGTACACATAATTTCTCAAGCACAGGAGGACCAACTGAGTTCAGATATCAGGACAGTATGAGCCACCACCATACTCCTGGGCACACAAAGCAGAAAAAATGAATGATGACTGACAGCCCATTCCACAAGTGGGGAACTGAGGCCACACAGGTGACAAGACTCACCCAGTGTCCTACAGGAAACTCAGTGAAGACTTCTGTTCAGTGGGAAGCAGCAGTTGAAAATAAGAACAAAATAGATACCACAGAGAAAATTAGGTTGCATATAAAGGGGATAGAAAGGAGCATGAAATACTTTCATACTGCCAGTTTAATTAGCATTTTGTCTCACATTTGGCATGTTGGGCTGGTCTGATTACTTTGTTTCTGAAGGTTACAGCAGTTTCAGGAGCAGAAGCAGTAACTTAGGAGGCAAGAACTAGAAAGCAAAGAGATGTAAAAATGCAATAACACTTCAGAAGAAGCTTTTTGCCCTGTTCCAGAATCCACGACTATGGAGACATACCTGTGATGGTGCATGCCCCACTTAAGACCATGCTATGATCTCAGAAATGCTCACTAGGCTTCAGCCTTGATGAACAGTACCTGGACTAAGCTCCTCTTGAACTACTCAGAAACGCTGTCCGTTCCCATGAATTTCTGCTGTTTAAGGAGCTCCTGTTTTTTAACAGACAGCACTGGAAACTTACTTTTCTTGCAAACCCAAGTGGAACAACCAACATGGAACAAAATTTTTATTATCAAACTTCCAAAGAAAGTTGTCAACCTGAATTGTAGCCAGGATAGAAAATTACTATGACTAGAGCCAACTCTCTTGTGACCCTACAAACAGCAGTCCTAAGTAAGATCGTTTGAGCTCTTCTGGACCACAGTGGGCTGTGACCAGCAACTTCCCTTTGAGCAGGACACCTCTCAGAGCAAGAGAACTCTTCATTTGCTATACTTGGAGGACTGCCTAGTGATGATGAGAGATCCTGGGCGGATACCCTCATTCCTTGAGCCTCAACCTTTGCCACTGAGCAGATTCAAAGTGATCTGACATGAGTACTTCACAAGAGGAAATTTTCATAGGCGTATTCCTTTTACACACTTCTTTAGGTCTATGTGTGTGCAAGTGTGAATATGCTACAGCAAAGGTACTATGAATGTTGCTCTTCTAGGCTCTTAAATACCATAGCGTTGCAAGTAAGTTAGGCCTACAAGTGAGTTACTGTTGTGCTATAACAAGTTCTATATGAACCTTTTGTTAAATTGGTTAAATTAAACTATTGATTAGGTGCTGCTAAGCTGCTGTTAAACCTTCAGGTCTAAACTGTTGGTCAAGTTCAGGGCTCAAGGGTCCACAAAACTAATTTTTTAATTTATTTTATGCAGAGAGCACGAAGCTGCAGACAGACCTGTTCTCACACATTCAGACCTTGGCCTTGAAGAAGGCATGTAAACACCAAGAAGAAGCCAGCAAAAACAAGGGTTGTTTGCATTCCTAGCAAGAAGCAAGAAGGCAGCAGGAAACTATCAGGTCTCTGCTACAGGGGGTGAAAAAGGTGTTTACAAGAAGGTAGTAGTGGAGAGAGAGAGACATCTTGAGAGACACCCTGAGAGACAGCTTGAGAGGAAGACTTTCCCTGGCAGAGATCTTGGGAGAGATCTTGAGGGAGACACACAGGACTGGAAGCACACGAACTCCCTAGGTGCACCTATAAACTGTATGGTATTTGTAATAAAATACAAATGCTTAGTCAACAACTGACACCAATCATTCGGACAGCAGCAATTTCGGTTTTAGATTAACTGGTTTTAGTACTGTTTTTCCTGTGTATGCTTTAACTATCTAGTAGATAGTAGAGCAAACCCTGCCAACAAACTTTTGCTGTGCTGTTGCTTTAATATTAAACCTGCTTTGGCCAAGAGCTTTGCCAGTGATTCTTTAAGCAATATAAAACACTCAGTCATGATAGGGAAGTAAAACCTCAGCAAAACCCACAGAACAAATGCCAGCACACACTAAAAGCCCTGGAAACGGCTCAGGACCAGAAGGTAGGATTAGACAAGTTTGAGAGTAACCATGTTATGCACACTTACACAGCTAGAAATAAAACTAAAATTTAAGAAAACCTAAGAACTCTGATCTAACTGCAGAACCTGAAGACTGCTGCCACCTGCCAGCAGAGAAATCATGACTAGTTGGAGCCAGGACTCAGTCTGTCAGGTCTCAGGAAACTTTTATAATTGCCCACACAGTATTGTTTTTTTATCTGTATCCGAAAGCATAGCTGAAATTAAGAAATCTTGGTTACGTTTCAGCACCCTTAAGACTGAGCTTTGCAGGTATTTTACTTCTATTCAAGAATGAAAATGATCATGAATAATTTGGTAACATCACAAAGCAGAAAAAAGGCACTGGAAAGAACGTTTATTCCTGGCGGATCAAAATCCATCCAAAGTCAACTTTTAAAGTAAATCAGTAACATTTCACAACAAGGGAAAAATGTCACTTTGCCTTACCTTCATCAGAAGATCTTTTTCATTCTCAGCAACACTTGTCCAGAGTCGAGTAACTGGTGGATCTCTGAATTGAGAAACTGGTTCTGGGTTTTGTACACATCTATATCATCCTGCCATTAAGCAGAACAGTCAAATAAGCAGAGTTCTTGAGATGCCTGAAATCCCTCCCAGTTCAGGGACATCAGATTATGTTAAGAACAATAAAATATCTCAAACATTTTGTGTTCTGGGGAGCAGACAGAACACCTCAGGACAAATACTGCCTACAAAGGAAACCAAGGCACAACATTAAACAGGAGTGTCATGCATCAACAGGACACTTGAAAATGCTAAATGCTTAAAAATACAGAAACTTCCAGATCATATAAAGCCAGAGAAGCACCTAAATAAGATGAAGAATACTTATGTTTAGGTTTTGTTTGGTTGGTTGATTTGGTTTTAGTTTTATTGTTTTGGGGGTTTTTTTTAGTAAAACAAATCTCAGCCTCACAGTTGGCAGCAAAAACAAACACTCTCCCAAACTGCAGCAAGTGGCTTTTTTGGCAGTTCTCCACCTCACGCTGACTGGTCATTATAACTCTGCACATAGAGACATACAACAGGACGGATCTGAAAGAACCAGGGTGTCATGGGGAACTGTTTGCAAGAGGGAAACACAGAGGAACAAAAGTTAGTGAAGGCAGCAAATGAGACTGCAGCCCTGAAACAAAAGAAATCAAAGAAAGAGGCACTGAACAACGATGATGCAAAGTCAAACAAAACAGGTTCTCAGATGAAGCTGAAACTGATCCAAATGCTTTTCAGCACCCTATTGAATTCAGCACCTATGAGCCCCCTGCCAGCCTGTCTTGTTTGAACACCGATGGAGCAACTAGCAGTAGTATATTCTGTGTTTCCCACAAAGAACACCTTCCCACTGAACCTGAGGCACAGAAACGGGAACCTCCAAAACACCTCTGCCATCTCACACACCTTCAGGTGCTCAATCTCCTCCTGCTGCTTATACAGTGTCTCTGCAGTGGTAGTGTTGCCTTCTTGCAGGGGATCAGAGAGCACTTGGGCCATCTGCTCCGTCAAGGTCATGATGACTTCCTGTTTGGCGTGGTTCTTCTCCATCAGAAGCTGCACGTGTTTCTTCAGTTCCTGGATGTGGTTGTCTCTAAAAGTCAGTATCTGCTCCAGTTCCTTCTTTTCCTGTTCAAGAGCTTCTAGTCGACTGGTCAGATCAGCAATTTGTCTCACTTTGTGGCGCACCAGCTCCAGCCTATCCTTATCTTCTGCTGCAGTGAGATACATGCTAGACACTTGCTTCTCCTCCTGTGCTGCCTCCAGAGCTTTGTGCAGAAGTTTAACCAGCTCCTGGAAATGGAATGCAAAGCCATCACATCATAACACTACCCAGTGCAATGGCAGCATGGACAGCATAGACCCAATAGTGAAAGGTCCTCATGATCTTAAAATTGACTCCTTTCAGAAAGAAAGCTGAATGAAGAAATCTATAAACCACAGTGATGCCACAGTAGAGAAGTTCTGCTCACAGAGCTCGGCCTGAAAGGTTTCTCCAGCAGGTCACAGATGACATATGGATAGTAGCAGAGGAGGTGCTGCTCACACTGTCTGAATTCTGGCTTTCCTACAATCATTCTTGGGAGGCTCAGCAGAGAACCTGACGATCTGGTCAGCAGTGTGATAAAATGGGACGGAGAGAAATAATGCCATCTGCATCCACCTGTGCTACCAGGAGGAAATTGAAGTATCCATTTTAATTTTCCCTCTGTTAGAGTCCTCCTTCACTCCATCCTACCTAAAGGCACGGAACCTTGCCCCAGCAATACATTGGTAATTCAGGCTTTGCCATCTCAGACACTTAGAAAAGCAAATCAAGGATGCAACTGACTGTCCAACATTGGACCTGGCTCTCCTGTGTCTTCTACAGGAAGAGCTACCAGCATCGCTAGTCAAGAACCAGGCATTGCTCTATGCTTGTGAAGAACAGTGTCACTCATGAGAGACAGCCCTTGCTGTATCGTGCCCTGACTTCTACATTCAAATCACATATTAATGGTGGATCCTTTAACAGCATGACTCCTCCTGGCAGTTCTTGCCAGTGCCACAGTAATTGAGGACTGTGGTTCATACATTCAGTGAGCAACAGAGATGCACGAGCAACACATCAGCAGAGCACACTTAGATTTTGTTTATACCTCCCTCTTCCAGCCAACTGCACTTCGTAGCAATGGCTGAAGACCCTCCCTTGCGCCGGGCGCAATCAGGCACACACAAAGTAACGGGTAACACCAGGAACTTCAAGTGGTCCCATTAGTGCCTGCTGAGCGCTTCTCAGCCTAACATGTAAGGGAGGCCCTACAACCAACCTCAGGGCACTGCCCTTATTAACAGCAGTCTCTTCACCACACTTACCTTCTGTGACTTGATTTCCTCTGTGAGCATCAGGATCTGTTGTTGTAGGACACTCCCTTTATCCACTGGGTTCTTCTCCCTGGACAGTCCTTCGTGGGAGCTTGGGAAGCCGCTATTCATCCACCTGGCTTTCCTAATCCAGTTCAGCCTGGGCTCCATCCTCCCATCCTCCAGGGTCCCCTCCTTAACTGAAGGGAAACAGGCTTCATTTACACAGAATTGATTTGCTACTACGGACTCCCAAGTCCTTGCTATGAGGGGACTCACAACAGTTCTGCAAAGAAAGCTGATCTACAGGACAAGGAAAATTGACCTGCTGGAATCCACAGGATAGAAGCCAAAACAGTAGGGATCAGACACAGGTACACCCAGAACTACCAAAGCTGTGCTGTTTCATGATACCTGTTAACCCACCTTGCACCCTGCTAATCTATCTTGCAAATGCAAGTTTCCACCATGGAGAGATATGCATGCAGTGGAGTGCTACACTTAGCCTCTGACTGTGCTGCAATTATACTTGTACCTCAAAGAAATACATCTGGCACCATGGATTTTTTTTTTTTTTGCCTCTGCAGAAGGTTCCAGAGGTAGAAGATGCAGATAGATGCAACCTGAAGGAGAGCCAAACGAGTCAAACTTGTGGCAACAACACAGGAAAAAAAATTCAGATAATGTGATGAGAGTTTTCATATGCCTTGACAATTTGCCAACCTCTCCTTCCCCTTCCTGCTAAGTCTGGATCCCTACTAGAAGGCAAATCACCTGCAAACCCTGCAAAACCTACAATCACCTGCAACCCCTGCCTCCACTTCCGCCTCTTGCTCCTCATCCAAGTTCTCAGGACGCTCTTGAAACTCATCAAAGCTAAAGACATTCTCATTGTTCCCCCAGAGCTGCTTGGAGCCACAGATATTGTAGACGGTGTTTCTGAAACAAGACAAGAACAAGACAAGCTAGTGAACAGAAGTCACAATCACTGCAGTCAGTGCATACCCAAACTCTTCAATGCCTCTACCTCCTCTTAATTCCCACTCCACCTTCCAAAACCTATCTCCTTCATATGCTGAGAAAATGAACTCTTAAAAGCATGTGTGGATCTGAGGGGAGCAAGCCCACGCAAATCAGGAAGATGCCACAATGAGCAACGAAAAATCAGATGATCTTCTACAATGTGCTTGAGCCCTATATGTAACAGACTAAACAGAGGGATCAAACACAACAGTAGACCAACCACATCTTTCCCATCCTTCTCTCCTTCCCTGTCCTTCTCCTTCTCATTTTCCCTCTGTCCCTTTCCTTAGCTCGCTGTATTAGTCCCAAAGTGCCAAGAAAAATTCAGCTACGTACAGCCCAGCCAAAACTGGGCTAACTATTACATTTGAAGCAGCCATGGGTCCTGTGTTCTGAACCACAGTGTTGTGGGGTGGAAAAATGTTTTTGTTTTAAAATCATTTTCCCCTTCCCTCTTCTCTGTGTGGGAGTGGTTGGGGGTGCTTTGGACCTTTTTTCTTCATGTGTCCTAGCAAAGTGGACAGATCCCGGCGCCTTGTGGACACAGACCCAGGCTGCGGAGATCGATCAGCACAGCTCAGCTCGCAGCTCCGTGGAGCGCACCAGGGCAGGGGCGAAGCCACCCTCGCCCAGTCTTATGCAACCCCTTAGGAGCACAGCTCAGCCTGCGGCTCCGTGGAGTGCACCGGGCAGGCATGGAGCCACCCCTGGCCCGTCTCCTGCAACCCTGCAGGAAAGGCACCGCCGCCGCCGCTCGGGCCCCTCCCAGCAGCTCCTGGCCCATCCAGTGCCAGGGCGGTGGCAGCCACAGCCACAGGTGTGGCCGTCGGCTTCCGCCACCTGGCTCGCACTGCGGATGGGGCAGCAGCCGCCCCTGGTGGTCCTGCTAGAGCTAGCGCAAGAGGCAGGTCCCGCCGGTCTTTGACCACATCCGCACCAGCCCCTTGGCAGTGGGCTTCCCCTGCAATAACGGCAGCAGGGCACGCCCGCTGGCTCCCACTTGCGCAGCCAGTGGAGCAGCGTGGAGCAGCATGGAGCAGTGGCCGCAGGTGCCCCTGCGCTGGCAGTGCTCCAGCAGCGCTGTGTGGAGCTGGCCGCTGCTGCAAGCGCTGAGTTGGCTGCTGCCGGAGGCTGGTTTCACGCAGCGCTGGCAGCGGCCAGTGACGCCAGCTGCCTGGAGCTGCAGCCAGGGGTGCTCCCTGTGAGCGGTGCCCCAGGGGCCCCTTCGGGCCCCTGCAAATAGCAGCAGGGGCCCCCCACAGTGGCAGTGCGCTGATGACCGGTGCCCCATGGCAGTGGCGGGACGGCGGCAGCCCCTACTCCCAGCGAGCTCCAGCCACGAGACACTTTGGCAGGAACGACGCCATGTTGCCTCGTGGTGGGGGAGGGGGGTGCGCCAAGCGCATTCATCCAAAGAAGAGGCGACCTGTCTCAGAAGGGTGCCCTGAGAAAATGGTGAGAACAGGCACTCTATAAAAGCAGCAGGTACGGAAGTCCTATCTCCTTTGTGGCTCGGCTTTCATCCCGACTCCATCTTGGCTCTGCTCCCTTGCTCCATCTCTCTCCCTCGGCCTCGGGCAGCAGCAAAGCTGGATCCACAGTGGAGATAGTGCAGCGCTGAGGACCACGCAGCTCCCAGCAGTGGTATCTCTTCCCATGGGGTCCCTCGGCGTTTCCCCCCGGGGTTTCCTATTACTCTCTTTCTTTTCCAGTAGCTCCGGAGTGGGACCAGCGCCATTCACGGGCCAGCCTTCTTTCCCTTCCTTCTTTCCCTTGCTCCACCAGCCCAGCAGTGAGCCCAGAAGAGCACAGTTTGTTCTTTTTTTGTGTTTTATTTTCGGGTTTACTGTTTGCTAAATAAAATTCCTTTAGTTGTTGTTACTCTATTTGATCTCTTGTCACTTAGTAACGCCCCCTAGTGTCCAAACCAGGACACACTGTTAATAAATCACCTTGCCACAAGAAAGTCAATAGTCTAAATATAGTAGAGAGATTCAGGAACAAATTGCAATCAGACCCAGAAACAGTTTGTTACAGCTGCTGCTATCAGATATAGCAAGACCCACTAACAGATGACTTTACAGCGTAATGTAGAACCACAAATGTGAAAGTATTTTCTGTAAAACCCATACAAAAAGGTATGAATACAGATCTTTTTCCTTCTTTTCACCTGTTGTCCATCAGCTAAAACAAAACAAGCCTCATTTTGAGGTCTACAAAAGACTCAGTGCATGCTATTTTTCCAACTGTAAATCAAATTACTATTTAAATATCATTTTGCTTTTGCCTTGCTACTGGCTCCAGAGCAGCACAGTACTGACTTCAGATAACATTGGTACATAAGATCAGCAGACCTTAGATCCCTGTAGTCTGCAGTTAGTACTCATCTAAAGCAGCTTTCCTACTTTTCTCCACCTCATACTGCACTTTGTTTTCCCCCTGAGACTTCAGCAGCTCAGCAATCCAGACACACTACACTCATAAAGACCCAGCCTAACAGCAGTAGAGCCTGGAGAAATGTTTCTAGAACCAAGGAAGCAATACAATTTGAAGTTGAAAAGAGGCAATTGTTACTTGAGCTCACAAAAGCAAAGCTGGAGAAGCAGAGATAAGAGATTTTCATATTATTTCTAATCAGAAATTAGTTGAGTAGGAGAAAATGCATAGCCTGCAAAAGGAGCACAGCTAACTTTGATACTCTCTAGTCCCATGGCTGATCTTTCTTCCTGTGGGTATCAGATTGTACTCACAGCAGCAGTGGTAAAACAAGCAACCATCTGACATATTTTTAGTTATATGTAAATAAGTGATTAAGAAACACCTACAGAGTTACCGACAGAGTTGTCTTTGTGTAACTATAACTGCCCAAATCTTTTAACTTTTAGCCCTCATGGGGCTACGCATTGCAACAGCAGATAGAAGCATCATTGTACATAGTGGGAATACTCATATCCTCAAAATTCATAAAGGAGTAGGAAGCCATGCAGTCAGGCCACATTACAGGCTCAAACACCCTTTCCTTGGAGTTCCTGCTTTATAGAATGCACTACATTCAAGGTCTTTCGAAACCACTGGAAAGTGCTAATGGACTTCTATCACTGCCTACTGAGTACAGATCAACCTGACCATGTGCCCTTCCAAGAGCACTGTGCAGATGCACTTTGCACTAGGCATGCAAAGCACCACCTACACTGAAGAGACCTTAACCAATGCCTAGGTCTGCCACTAGGATCTTTGCTAAGAGCTGGATGATGTGAAATGCATTGGAACAGGGGCATGTGAAAGACTGTCTGGCAGAGAAGTTTACTTTTGGCTATCCTTCAAAAAGCTCATTCAGTTCTTCCACCTAAGCAAGAGTCTCATTTCAAAAAATATATGACAGGCAAGGAAGGCACACAGTGGCAGGCCAGCATGTCAATCACACTGCAGTTCTCTTCATGCACTTCCTGTATCTCAGTCCAAGGGTGCTTAAGGGAGATGTTCTGCAAAGCAGTAGATGTTTGGGGGGCAGGCAAAGATGCCGCCTTTAAACCCACTGCTTCTGTTGGTGTTTTCACCAGAGGCAGAAAGTCTTCATTGTCAACTACATCTACATAAAAACAAAACAGGACACAAAAGCAAGTGAGCAAGACAGAATTCCACTGGACTTTGGCTCCTTCATGTAACCTGAAAGCCACAACATTCTACTATAGGTATACTTTCCATGTTCAAATGATGAGGTGGAACAAGAACAGCAGAGCAGTCTTCCTTAGTTTTTGATCAAATTACAGAAGTTTCCATGTACAAATAGAATCATCTATTCAAGGACAATCAGGCTATTTCAACAACATATTTGAGAACGAATAACCCTAAACAAGCCAACTTTTTTACTGCCTACAGAAATAAGAAAAGGAGATTTTGCTGTTCTCTTCTCACATCCCATATCCTGACATTAATGTGCAGGTGACACTCCACAAAGCACAGTTTGTTACCAAATTTTTGCCTGCTGTAGCAAAATACCAATATACCCAGAACCTTTTAGAGCAGGCATTTACTAGGAAGGGGATTACTTGTTTCAAACAAAATGTGCATCTAGTCATAACTATACAGGTGGGGCACCCTGTTTGTGCCTTCCCTGATCCACTGGCCTGTGGACTAGCAATTCTAGGATGGACATTCTTCATCTTACTCATGAAATAAAATTTATTCACGCTAAATTTCACAGACTTCACAAGAGGAAGGGGATATACCAAGTGTGCACACTTCACAAGTGAGGAAAACCAAGAAGGAATTCGTGATCCGAAGATAACATGTTTTGATGTTTATCTCCAAACATGTGCTGTGGATTTGGAGGCAGCTTATTCATTTTTATGCATAGTAAGACAGAAGTTCTAAGCACTGTCCAAGTATTTATAGTTGGCACCTAAACTTAAAAATCTGGACAAAAACACTGGACACTTACAGATTAGGAATACCATTAATCACCGTGGGGGCGGGGGGGGGAGGGAGGGCTGTGGAGCCAAAAGCAGAAGAAAGGCTGACATATGTGACACCTACTTGTTCTGCCAACAAGACAGTCATTCACAAGCTGGGAGCTGCCCACAGGAAATCTGCTCTTAGTGTTGCAAAATTCCCAACGTCTCATTTGAAGCTGCTGCAGCCAGTACAACATTGCCTGTTTGCTGATTGCCTAACATAACACGGGAAAAGGAAGGGAATAATCTCATCAGCATGAGACATATATTTTGAGATGACCACCACTTTGCTCAGCAAATCAGCAGAAATAAAGGCCAGCTGTATTAAGCCTATACTGAAACTGTATCCTCTGGTCCTAACACTGATTTGGGAGGACAAAGTAAATCTTTACTATGGCTTTAAGTAGCAGAATGTCAGTGGACCACTGACCTAATTTTAAATGTGTTTTGGTTTACCATGCTCCAAGGCTAAGCAGAAATGTCACAATTATTTTTGACAGAAATCACCCACAGAGCTGCTTAATAGCAACATTCACAGACAAAAATCTAGGAAAGGTTCCAGCTGAAGCAATCGTTTTAGAGAGGGGAGTTTATTTCTGTTCAGTAAACTACATATGGACTGCAGAACTCCTCAATTACTTTAATTTGGCACATTGGCTTTTATTCCCATTCTGTTAAACAACAGCCATCTCACATGTATCAGCATCCCACTCTTGTCAAAGCAAGCAAGTAATTTAGGTCCAAATGGTAACAATCCAAGTTGAGACGACTAAAGTGAAACTCAATTAAGAGATACCTTTGTAGAGATGTCCTGACTGGGAATGTTCCATTACAAGATGCTGCCCCTTACCTTCAAAGTAAAAGCTCTGCTTGGTGTTCTGATCACAAAAATCCCTTCCCCATTTTCCATTTTGCAGTCAAAGCTGGCACTAGAGAGCTCAATAGACCCCAAAGGGTTAATGTCCTGCGCAATTCTGTAGTATAGTAAACTAAATTTGTTTTCATCATAGAAGAACCAGCGAGACTTCCAGGTCTTGATCGGCCCCTTGATGCCCAGCTTATTTAAATAGCCACAGAGTTTTTTTCTAGATGTCTCTCTGCTAGGTTTCAGCTGTACATTTTTCAGTTCTCCAGGAGAGGAAAGCACATCTTTGTCTTTCGCTGAGGCTCCATTTCTGCTGTTATTGTCTGGATTTGACTCCACTAAATTGCCTAGAGCAGCAAGGGGACAAGCTCTACGTTCTGATCCTTTCTTCATCTCTTTCAGGAAATAGATTGAAACAGGAGTCTTTCTAGGTAAATAAGTAACAGCAGATCCTGATTATATCCTCATTGGAACAGAATCTGCAGCAAATAAAAAAAGAAGGAATAAGTTCAGGTCTGGTATATGACAAAAAACTAGCTTTCAAACTACCCAGCCATGGTCTTCAACTCTACTTGTGGCCATTACTCCCTGCCTTTCTCTGTAGAGCTTTCTCTGCTCTACGTATCTGTTTCCTTCCTTTTTCATTCCTAAATTAGCCTGGACTAGCAACCAAGAAACAGCACCATAACCTCTTGAGTGAAAAGTAAGTACAGCTTGCAGGCATACAAAATCAACAGCAATAACCATGACATTCCACACTTAATGTTAAGGAACAGTTGTGGAAAACACGGCAATATAACAAGCTCTGGGAGTAAGCACATTCCCTGGTCAAGGGATTGGAGATAAGTGTGTCCTGGTATTTACACTGAGTATTCAATTAATATTTTAAACTATGGTGTCTGGAGAAAAATCCAGCCTTACGCAGCATCCTTTTACATAATTGATGTCAGCTGAGTATTGTTGCCAAAAAGCCCACATGCTATGTGTTAGTACTTCATCCAGTAGGATGGACTCATACGATGGATTATGCACCAGAGGAAGTAATTCTGTGATTCTGGAAAAGAAATTTGTTTGCTCAGTGGGCAAAGTATGCTTCTGGGTCCCATGAGGATCACAATGTGCCAAAGAAAAAGAGAAAAACCAGGCTGAAGGGATCTATATAGATCTCTAGTTCAACTTCTCTCTCAAAGAAGCTGACAACCTAAAAGCTGCAGTCAGCTACTCAAGTCCATATTCAGATGAAATTTAATCATCTATAAGAATGACAATTCTGCCACATTTCTGAGCACTTTTTCAAGTGCTTAACTATATGACAGGTATGACTTTTTACTCAGAGCTTCCAACAACACCCATAACTCCTGCATAAAAAAAGCTAACAACACTCCAGAAAAGTATTTATAAATAATTTTTTGCATTTTTTTGAAACTTTAGTCACTAACATATCTGAAGCAAACATGTAAGCAAATTCTTGCAGTGTTAAGTTAGTGGGAATCTAACTGCAGATGCAGAACTATTGAACATAACATCCAGCTATATGACAACATGTGAATGGAGAGAAGAGAACACACAAAGATGTTGCCCAAGCACACACTCTCAGGAACAATTTATCCTCATGACTGAAAGAATGCTTACCTATTCTAGCATTTGCTAAGCACCCTCATGTTTACTGCTGCCCCCTTCTGTTCCCACATTATAGACAATCATAGATAAAGTTTACTGTTTTGGAAAGCTACTGAAATTCTTTGAGTTCACTCCCATAATCATGGATCCTGGTGCTGAACACATTCACAAATGTCAACAACAAGCAGCCTTTGTAAAGGTGTTCACTAAATTTTTGGAACATCCAAAAGCTTCATTTCTGAGCTAATTTTGCATGGCACAAATGAACTATTGTCAGAAGGAGGAAACACTCTCAACTCTCCCTGACTCTGGAGCTTGTAAGGTAGTATCAACTATCTCTTACAGCCTGACGACTCCATCACACTTCTACCTCTCACCTGTATGACGGTCCATGGGCCCACACCGGGGATCAATAAGCATTTCAGGTTCAAGCACCAAGTTATAAGGAGTCATGTCAGATCTGCAATGCAAAGTTCTCTAGATAAGACCTCACGTCCTTAAGCAGAGAGATACTCCTTGGAAGTTACCGTCTTCTGGTATAGACCTACTGTTGCAAGCACCACCAAGCAGGTAACCACAGCCTCCAACAAAACCAACAGCAGCAGAAAAGTGGCATCTGCCTCACGCTTTCTTCGGTCCAGTTGTAACCAGGGAACAGTCTGAAAGATGTATTTAGCTGAAAGCTGCCCTGACACTGACTCATCAAGGAAAACAGATCAGAATGAACGGCACACAAATCTCCCTGGAACTGCTAGTGTGAGCAGTTTATTTCAGCTGACAAGGCAGTCCCCGCAGCCCCAGCCCGTACCTCTCCCAGCGCTGCAGAAGCGCCTCCCAGCCCAGCTGCTGAGCGTTGGGGCAGCGACGGCAGCTGGAGCCTGGCACGGGGCTGACCCTGGCACCGCTAGTACTGGGATGGGGCGGGGGGGCATCCGGCTCGCTAGTCAGAAGATATAGCGGAAACGGTGGGACGGTGCGAGGACCCCCAGCTGCTGCTCAGAATACCTGCAGCGGCCGCCGCCCCGTGCTTCCTGCCGAGCCAGTCTGAGGGTTGTGCCCAGCGGGGCGGGGCGCAGGCGGCCCTGGGAGGGCGGCGGGGAGGCGGGAGCGGAGGAAGAGGGCTGCTGGGAGGGGGTTGCGAAAAGGAAGATATTTCAGCTGGCTGTCGGAAAGAAAATGATTCACCGAGATGATGCGGGGCACATGGAAAGGAAGGGACAGCTCGTGTGCTAGAGGGGACCCGCAAGTCCCGTCTGCTGGGAGTTTTCCTCAAGCCTGCAAAACCGCCAGGTGGCAGTTGCAAACCCGCTGTTGTGCAGTATAAGAGCCACCCCTGTGCAGTCAGCTCAGCTAAGACAGGCACATTGTAATGAGTAAGAACAGTGGTAATTTGGTGACACGGGAAACTGGAGGCTGATAGGATGAAGCTGGGCCAAAGGGTCTAGATTAACCTCTGAAAAAGCTTCTAGAAGAGATACTGTAAGGCATAGGGGTGTCGGAGACCATCCTAACCAAGTGGTGCAGGCCTTGGGGGATACAGGAGGATGCGGTGCACAGCACAGCTGGGTTTGCATGCTCTCTGGTGCGGTCGGCGAGGGGAAAA